>JAEMWC010002047.1:0-67617 GCA_016490735.1 Pachyseris speciosa | reverse complement strand
CAGAGCGCTTGAAAGTGGTGTTCTACCTACTCTCGTTGAGTTGGAGTTAAACGTGACAAGATTATTCTCTTTTCTCTTCAATTTGGCAGAATCTCAGGTGGGTTTTATTTACATAGAAGATTAAGGATTCAAGGGAAATTTGCTTACAATTCGTTACTGCAAGTCTTGGGCTTCTCCATGCGGTATCCTGACTTAACAACATTGCACATCAGCCTGTTGCTTATTCCAGGATATGGGATCGCACCTGTGTCAGTTCAAGGTCAAATTGCAAAATGTGAAAAAAAGCATAAAGAAGTTGCTAGAAATCTTCGTTATAACGTAAATGCTCTTTGTCCTTGGCCATCGTAGCTTAACAAGAAATAACACACAATCTGCGGTGATAAACATGACCATAAAACGCATTGTTGGAATATGTATGTCAAAACATACGAAACGTCAAGTTAAACGATATAGTTTTATTTTTGTTTTCCAACAATGAGTTTTATTGTCATGTTTATCACCGTAGTTTGTGTGTTATTTCTTCGTTATAAGCTCTCTATTGTGATGAAATGACTGCTTAACCTACAGAGTACTTTTTTATCAGACAACTAAATAAACCAACACTTTGCACCCAATCTGACTCAATCTGCGCTAAACAATTTACTTAGATAATTATATGCAAATATCATCAGGTCCTTTATATGCATGAGACTTTCCACGGCTCTTTACATGTGAACTTGATAATGGCGTCATGATGATATCAAAACGTAATTCTCTTTCATTATTGCTATTACATTTTCATTTTAAAACATTACTCGAAATCGTTATCAAAAAGATCCATCAAACTATTTCAAGGTGGAATGGTCTTTATTCATAATCTTCTAGAAACGGGAAAATTAATTTAAATATATGTATATTGCGAATTATACGCTTAATACCTGCCGTGAAATTGTATTAAATATAAATACGAATTTTACCCATAGTAGCCAGTTCCCACAGAACCACTCCGAAAGACCATCTGAAAAAAAGAGAGTATGAAAGGAATTAATTCCATATGCACTACTCACCATATCATTGAAGGGTAGCAGAGTTCGCCATACCCAGATTCAAGACCAAGAAATATGGCAATCATTCGATTAAGCATCTGAGACCTAATGAAAATGTGAAGCTTGTGGGATGTGGCTTGGGGTGACAAGGATACCTCACAATTAATGTGTCAATGTAAGCTGAAGGCTACTCATCGAGCACTAAGGCCATTTAAGGGGTAGTGCCCGCTACACATGGCCTTAGAGCCCGATGACTGACGTTCAGCTTACCTAGACACATTAATTTGTGAGGTATCCTTATCTGGGACCTAAGTTGTGGAATAGGCTACCAGGCGAAATTAGGATCCTACGATCACTGAGGAGTTTTAAGTGCAATGGTAGAAGATAACAATTGCTCGAACTGCATTCTTTGCAACTCATAACAAAATGAAATTTTCCGACTAGGTTTTAAATTTCTTAACTATTAGGCTATTAGGCTTTGGTCATTTATTGGTCACTAGTTAGTAGATTTTTAATTATATTGTTGAGTGTCCCCTATAAGTAGGAGGTTATTTTAACGCGGTCGGCTAGCTACTTTGACACGTTAATAAAGTATTGGATTGATTGATTGATCACTTCACTGTGTTGCAAAAAAAGGTCGACTGATTTTAGCAATTTGACAGGATGGCTTTTGGGGTATGATGATTGTTAGGGTGATGGTGATAATGATGATGGTTTTTATATTTAATTGTAATTGTGGTGCTAATGATGATGATGATGATGATGATGATCATGATGGTGAATGGTCACCAGTCATGTCTAATGCTCACCACTTAAAGTCTTAACTAGTGCACCTCGTAAGAGTCGTGCGAGTCGTACGACTGGTGCAAGTGGTGAGTCCGATATTTGTCGTGGAAATAAAAGTCGGGAACGGGCAATAACAGTGTAGGTAACTAGCGTATGATACATGCATATATAAATCGTTCTAAAGTAAAGTGCCAACCAAAATAACAAACCCAAATAAACTCGACATCCACAAAAAGTCCCTATAATGACATGTAACCTCTTCGACGAACAATGCCGTCATGTTACTCCTCTGAAAAGTAACTGCTTCATAGCTTCTACCAATCTAATAAACGGAAACCTATCACTTATACGACTGCCCTTTGACGACTCGAACGAGCGATGAGTATGGGATAATTCTCGATTTCGATTTTGTTGCAAATATTTTTATTAACTTTTTTTTTTCAACCTATCTACAACCCTTACAGTAATTACGATACTAACAACGCTTCTTGTTTCTTTAGGCAATAAGCCTTTCAGTCTCCTGCTTAGCTTCTACTTTGTGTAGAAACAAATTAAACTGTCCGACTGATTTGTTTCTTTTAGAATCCCACATACATAGATTACCAAGAATTATCAGTCAATTTAGTAGATCATTTCTATTTAAAATGTCAACTATAACATCTTTTGCAGATAAGCTGAAATTTTCACTCCGAAGATTAGACCACCAATTGCATAATCTGTTCCAAAAGACGTGAGCATAGGAGCAGTCATAAAAGAGATGGTATAAGGTCTTCTTTGTGAATTGTGCAGAAGGAACACTTCTCTGACTCAATTAACCCAATTGCGAATAAGTTGGTATTTGTAAACAGGATGTTATTTAATAATTTATACTGAAATGACCAGACATAAGATTCACCTGCAGCGTTATAGGGCATCAAGAACGATCTTTTTTCAAGATACCCAATGCGACACACTTCATGTGCTTGTAGACAAGGCCATTGTAACACTTCGATCTTGTCTGTCTGTTAAACAACAGTTTTGGCTGGTTAACACCAATGGTAATATGAGTCGTGGTCCTGTAGGCTGATAACAATTTTATCTTCCCTACCCATAAATTCTTTTTTTCCCCTTGAGCAATCGTCAAGACTCTGAGTAAGCTTCTATTTTGACGTTCAACCTCCCCATTCGCCTGGGGCCAAAGCGGTGTGGACGTTCTCAGTGTACTGTATATCAATTGTTTTCAGGGACGCCACAAATTCTTCGGAAGCGAACTGTGCGCCATTGTCTGTTTTCAGCAACTTTGGCAGGCCATGTGTACAGAAAATCTTCTTTAGGCTTTCGATAACGTTGGTAGACGTTACAGACTTCATAAGCTCTACTTCGAAGTACCGGCTATAGTAGTCTTCCACGACGAATGAGGGCAGGGGACCCATCAAACCTGCCGCTAAATCTTGCCATGGTCGGTTTGGAAATTCAGTGTGCCTCAATGGTTCAGGTGATGTGGGCTGTCCAACCAACTGACAGCCATAGGCAGGTCTCGTACTTATCTTCAACGTTCTTATCGATCCCGGCCCACCAAACCTTGGGACCGACCAAACCTTGATGTCCCTCGTGTGGTTATAAATCAAGCACGCTTTCACGTAGCTTTTGAGGGATCAACAAACTTGTTCCCCTTAGAAATAGCTTGCCTACGGTGGAAAGTTCATTTCGAACAGCTTTGTATTGCGATGGGGCATTGTCCCAATCTCCTGTTGAGATTCTCATTCTCTTAACTGTGAAACTTCTGGGTAAAGCCATGATGCTTCTTCAGCTTCTTGTACAGAGATGGCCACTGGTGTTGAACTTTTCTGCGTCACTGCTGATGCATAATCAATTTCCTTTGCTAAGACGTGACAGTGGATCAGCAATACTCTGTTTCTATCCTTTCTGAGGTTCGGGAGCTAGTAGAACAGATAATCTCAAGGGACTTGTGGTCAGTCAGTAAGGTGAATTCGACTCCATATAGGAACATGTGGAGTCTTTCACAACCCCACACGAGTCCAGCGTTTCTTTTCTCCCTCTGTGAGTATGTATGCTCAACATCAGTTTGGTTTCGACTTGCATATGGGACTACACCCTCGAATCCTCTATGATTTTGCGTAAGGACTGCTCCGCATTCCTGTCAAAATATGGCAATGTTTCTGCACTCGCTAAGCTACTCTTCAGTGTATCAAAAGCAGCCTGTTGCTCTGTACCCCCCAAAAGGGCGTTTTCTTCCTCGTCAACCTGTGAAGTAGCTCCGCGATACTTGCTAGGTTGGGAATGAACCTGGCACTGAAATTCACTAATCCCTAAGTATCCAATGAAAGTCAATTTGGACAGCTGGAATACACACTTCTCCCTGTTTAACGTAATACACTTCTCTTGAATAAGTTCCATGGTTTTCCTCAACCTGGCATTATGCTCATCAACAGAGCGACCATAAATAATGATATCATCATGAATGTTGTACGCACCCTCACACCCTGCTAATACTTGCTGAATGGTATGCTGGTAGAGCTCTGGTGCAGAGCTAATGCCAAACATGAGACGCTTGCACCTGTATAACTCCTTGAGAGTTACAAATGTGGCGATATTTCTGCATTGTTCCTCTGGTTCAATCTGATGGAAACCTCATTTAGATCAAGCTTACTGAACGTGGTACTTTCATTCAGTTGGTAACGTCCTTTACCGTGGGTATAGGGTGACGCTCCCTTACTATGGCTCGGTTAGCTTTCCGCGTGTCTACCAAAAATTGGCTTAGTTTTAAATGAATGATGAACCAACTTTCAGAAAGGATCATTTGTTTTAGTTGAGAATCGAATAAACTTTTGTTAATTGTGCTCAACCAAGTTTGAAAACTGGAATATTACAGGCTTAGCTATAGTCTACGGTGTATTGTTTGCTGATCCATTGAATAAACTTACAGCTCTGGTACCAAGAAAAAATGTCTACACAAAGACAAATGTCTCCTTTTGGCTAAGGCTATGTCTACACTATGCCGGATAGCATTTTATGCCGTTGTGAAAAATACTCCGGCCTGGTGTGAACGGCAGTGGCCCTAAACCGCCGTCATCTTTCCACTAGAATCCAATCCTCACTCTCCGTTGTTAATTTCCGTTTCGGTTCGATTCTTTGTTCACACTACTCCAGAAAGTGTCACGAAAACCTATCCGATATCCGATATATGACGATTCACTTTTAAGACCGTAGCGACCCAGCATCGCTCCGACGCAAAAACCGTGCCGAAATCATCGTTTTGAATGCGAACAAAAGTCCTATCCGATATGGTTTCGTACCGGCACAAGAGCTATTCGGTATATGTATATATAAAAAACATCACCAGCTTCGTCTTTCCTCTTTCAACCTATAACACCAAATGAAATTAAGCTAGACAGAACATGCAATTCTGGACATTGTTTACGAAATACAGTCAAATATGGATAAAGGTCTTATCTCCTGTGGCGTTTTCATAGACCTCCAAAAGGCTTTGATACTGTTGATCATACTACCTTACTTCAAAAATTGGATTTTTATGGATTTAGAGGAATAATAAATAATTGGTTTTCTTCTTATTTAGGACAAAGGACCCAAGTGACAGCTGTCGATTCTCTAACTTCTGATACATCAAATATCGTATGTGGAGTTCCCCAGGGTTCTGTATTAGGCCGTTTGTTGTTCCTTTGTATGTTAATGATATTTACTCCTCATCACAAAAATTTAAATTCTATCTTTTTGCTGACGATACAAACATACTCTTTTCCCATAAAAATCTTAAATCTTTAGAGAAAATAATGAATGACGAACTTAGTAAGGTATGTAAATGGTTAATATCTAATAAATTAAGTCTTAATATCAAAAAAATCAAATTTATTATCTTTCGTCCCTATCAAAAGAAACTCTCCTTCATGCCTAAAATTATAATTTTGACAACCAAACAAATAAGTCCGTTCCATTAGAATGCAAAGATTATGTTAAGTATTTAGGCGTTAGGGGAGCAGGGATGGTGTAGTGGTGAGAGCACTTGCCTTCCACCAATGTGGCCCGAGTTCGATTCCTGGACTTGACGTCATATGTGGGTTGAGTTTGTTGTTGGTTCTCTTCTCTGCTCCGAGAGGTTTTTCTCCGGGTTCTCTGGTTTTCCTCTCTCCACAAAAACCAACATTTCCAAATTCCAATTTCATCTGCTTGTAAAGCGCATTTGATCATATACACATGGAAAATGCGCTATATAAGTTCTAAACTACTATAAACTACTAGGCGTTCTAATTGACTATCGACTCTCTTGGAACAATCAAATTGATGTAATTCTATTAAAAATCAGTAAGACAAGTGGGCTATTGTCAAAACTACGGCATTTTGTCCCTTCCGCACACTCATTTCTATATATCACTTTTTAGTTGCACAGTATCTTCGCTATGGCTTGATTGCGTGGGGCCAAGCTAGCAACTCCCAGTTAAACAAACTTCCTGTTCTTCAGAAGCGTGCCCTTAGGTTTATATACTTTGCTAACTTTCGAGATCATGCAATTCCGTTGTTTCTCAATGCAAAGATTTTACCACTTTCTTTACTATCAACTACTTTCCGAAACGATGCACGATATAAGTAATCATCTTTTACTCCAAAACATTCAAGACTTGTTTCTTTCCACTTCTCGTGTTCATTCATACAATACTAGATCCTCAACGTTCCATAATTTTTATAAAAAAAATCAAAACTCGAGGTTCAAAAATATGCGTTCTCGAGAATTGGTGCGAAATTGTGGAATGCGATACCAACTAATATTCGTAATTTGCCTAAAGATAAATTTAAAAAGAGAATTCGCGCATTCTTATTTGAAATTTTACAGTCTGATGACTCGTATTACGGTCTAGAAGAAATCATATGCAAGGTAAACAAATACGGTTCTTATCTATAACGTGCTGTTTCAATGCCTGTGGATGGTAACGCAACAATGCCACAAGATGATAGCGCGTCCCTTCAACGTTGTTTGTTGCTTTAATCAGCTCTTTATTAGGATTTTTTATTCTCTCCCTTTTTTTTCTTTTCTAAACGTTGTTCTCGTTTTAATTTCAACTTTTATTTATTTTCTTATCAACATATTTCTTTTAGCCGTCTTTCATCTTTATGCTTGCGGGTCAGGTAATTCTGTATTTAACTAATAGCAAATCAATAAAAATCAACTGTCATCAACTATAGTGTAGACATAGCCTTAGGGACCACGGGGCTTACCCAGGGGGTTGGCCTTGCACTTGCTCCATGACATCATGATTGACAAGTTCTTCTAGTTTATCTTCTATCTTTTCTTTAAACCTAAATGGCGATTTGATTCCTTAACTTTTGAGCAAAGGGGTTCCACTGAGTCATCAATATGCAGCTTGGCCTGAAAATCTTTGAGTTTACCCACTTTATTAAGGACTCTTGGGAATTCAATCAGCAAGTTCTCTTCACTGACTGAGCTTAGCCAGTTTTTCCAAAGTATTTCAAAGTTTTGATTGACATTATTGGCTTCGCTTTTCTTCGACAAAAACAAAACTTACCGGGCATTATCTGTCTTTGTAACACAACTCTACGTCAAAGTTATGATCAGTATTGAGGGGTTCTTCAGAGCCATAACAGTACAACTTCCTGTTTGACTTCCGTGATCTGCATTTGATATTCTTTCTTTTAAGCATTTCACATGTCACTCTGTCGATGACAATGCAAATGAAAACGAACAACAAGAACTTCTAACAAGCTGGACCCCTCCGCGTTCAGTGTCTATGTTGGTATGTCTCTAATGCCTCATTGAACTGAAAATGCAAAGTCGTCCTGCTGTGAGTGGTCTCCTTTTTGGTAATATTCTCAACCTTGATTTGCAACATTTCGTCTAGTGGCCAATCTCGTTACATTTTGGGCAGTTAACTGATCTGGCTTTGCATTCTGGGTCTCGAGCGAAGTGCCCCTCCATTCCAGGTAACAACTGCCTCTTTTCCTCCTTCCCGGAGATATGGCGATACTCCTCTAATATGCACACTTTCAACCTTGGAATCATTCTTATTTTTTGCTTGTCTTTCCGCTGCTTCCATTGATCTTGGAAGCTCTCGTGCTTTCTAATAACATATAATAAAATAATCTTTATAGAGGAAGCTCCCGTCATATTACGTAGCATGAGCGTTCCACTTGCTTCTAGTAATTGCTTGCGAAGATTGTGAGACCTACCCTTGTCGATTAGCTGGTCACGGATGTGCTCTTCCTTGGCCTCTCCAAATTTTACAGCGCTCGGACTGGAATAATCTAACCACGAACTGGTCTGCTGTTTCCGATTCTCTTGTTCTGCCTGTCAAACTCATTCCATTTCAAAAGGAATGTTAACTTGTTGGAAGAATCCTTCGTAACGCCTTTTGCTTCCGGGAAAAACTCGGAGGATCGTTTCCATCTCCGCCATCTTGGTCCAACACTCTTCTGGATGCCTTTGCAATCGAACGGATTTATGCTTCCAATTTCCAATTTTCCTGCCATTTTCTTCGATAATCTTTTATCTGGAACATTAACGATGATTCCTGATCCTCGTCGCCAGTTGTAACACTTTTACAACATTTAAGTGGAATTGAATCTCAACAACTTTTAATAACAACTCGTTCCCGCCGTTTCTTCTCATACCAACGTAATAATCCTATACCATTATGCATGCAAGCTACAACAGGTGGACCAACAAACACTACAGCTACATCTTAATTTTACTGTGTTGTATTGGTTGAGGAAGGCTTACTGTATTTTAAGTACTTGACGAAAATAGGGACACCAAATCTTTTATTGTCTGTCCATGCAGAAAATCTTATATAATAGGAAAAGACCATAAAACCAAGTTATGAAATGTGAAGCTTGTGGGATGTGGCTTGGAGTGACAAGAACACCTCACAAATTTATTTGCCTAGGTAAGCTGAAAGCTAATCATTAGGCACTAAGGCTACGTGGTAGCGGGCATTACCCTTTAAGCTACCAAATAAAATTTGAGCCTGAGCATTAGCAGCCAAGGACAGCTGTTCCGGCCTTGTTAGGCCTCATCAGCGCGGTATAGCTAATACCAAGGCTTAACTACCCACATGAATAAAACAGGCAGTGACAATGTGAAGCTTGTTGGACGTGGCCTGGAGCAACAAGAGTACCTCACAAATTAATGTGTCTAGGTAAGCTGAGAAGCCACTCATTGGGCACTACGGCCACGTGGTAGTGGGCATTACCCCTTCAATCTACCAAATAAAGTTTGAGCCTGAGCATTAGCAGCCATGGACAGTTGTTTCGGTCTTGATAGGTCTCACCAGCATGGCATAGCTAATACCAAGGCTCAAGTACCCACATGAAAAAAACAAGCATTGAAAATGTAAAGCTTGTGGGATGTGGTTGGAGTGAGAAGCTATCAGTTTATTCTACGAGGGCGAGCTGGATATGAAATGATAAATAAGAAACGAGGCGCATAGCGCCGAGTTGGTTATAACCATTTCATATCCAGCAAGCCCGAGTAGAATAATTGTTTTATTAAAAACTCTACGACGCATAATTGAGAATCTGAACAAAAAAGTGAAAGGAAGGAACTCAGAGAAAGAGAAAACCCCCCCAAAAAGAAACAATTGTCCATCGCATGACGAATCAAAAAGGGCCGAGCAAAGTTGACTGAATTCAATGAAACAGTCGGAGAAAAACGTTGAAGCTTCACTTTAGGGTCCTGTTTGGAAAAAATGCAGAGTTTATTTGCTCTGAATGGTTGTAAATGGTCAGCAGTTTGGTAAAAAGATATTCAGTTATTGCTCAAAGAGGGTGGAACGGCTTTTGCGTAGATATGTGCGAGCGGAAGGAAGCGAATTTGTAATACATCAAAACAATAGTGCCATGGGCGAATTTCATTAAAATGAAGACACAATTTCAATTTATTTTGACGGACTGGAACATTGTCCCACCAGACCTGGTCGGAAACAAGGTATATGACGGATAAGCAAGACAAATGTCCAGGTTATTCTTCAAGAAATGGCTTGTAAAAATTTTTCTCGATGCGTGGAACAAAAACTGGAACCGCGGCCGAACAGAATAACAAAAACAACAAGAACGGCGATTCTTCTCATTCTTTACAAAACATCATATCTGTAACCGAAAAGTTTGAAGCTGGTGATTGATATATTGCATCGAGTGCAGGTTGGAACATTTTCAATGTGTGTTAAGTGTCACTTGATCGCTGGAAAGATTTTCAATAGTAAATTATTACTGCAAATGTCAGCTGAAGTTCTTGTTCGTCAGTCTGTTTTGAATAGACTGGCCCGTGAGCATAGTTACAGATTGACGACGTCGACATTTGTTGTTGAATACATATTTTCAATTTCAAAAACTTTTTCGTTATTTCCGTTTTGTTATTAGCTTAACATCAACAGCCGGAAAATTTTCTTAGTGCTGCGAAATTTTTTTTACCACGATCGCAGCACTGTTTCTTGTCGTTCTAAATCCGTCTCAGCAATGAAAAAGTTGAATTCCACTTGTATTTCGGTTCCAGTTACTAAATTTCTACTCGTTAATTCCGCTGCGAGACGATTCATGTTTTAATGGCTGCCATTTCGAGGGAAAATTTTTTTGAGCGTTCTCTGTGTTGTGAAGCGTTCATTGACCATATAAGGTAGTGCAGGTATATGAGCTAATAGCCTGTGTCCGGCTAGCCAATGAAAATGCTGAAATCTGATATCTGTAGTTCAGTTTATAATAATTAAATTCGAAAACTTTCAAAATGAGCAGCCAGGCGTTACCATCGCTATAGTAACAGCTGTTGTTTGGAAACCAATAAGAAAATGAACTTTGATCATACCTCAAAAAGATGTTGTTGTTTGTTGTTGTTTTTCAACTAACAGAGCTCAATATCAAGACAAATCTGTCATGTTTTCAATGACCGCCGACGGGTTAGCTTAGTGGTAGAGTACCGGACTAGCGTGCGGGAGGTCGGTGGTTCAAACCCCGGTCGGACCAACACTCAGGGTCTTTAAATGATTGAGGAGAAAGTGCTGCCTTTGTAATAACATCTGCAAATGGTTAGACTTTCTAGTCTTCTCGGATAAGGACGATAAACCGTAGGCCCCGTCCCACATCTCTTTATAATTGATTCTGTGGGACGTAAAAGAACCCACACACTGTTCGAAAAGAGTAGGGGACGTATTTCCCGGTGTGGTGGTCTATCTGATGGTTAAATGCTCGGAGATATTAGCTCCACAAGCTACTCTAAAATCCGAGGCTAAATAATGTGATGTATGTATGTATGTATGTATGCGATGCGCGCGTGGACGAGCGCCTGTAAATGACGGATAAATTATGCGCAGTAAGGATGCCCGATGCAAATGTGAGGAATCACCCTAAGTGATAGAGTTTTAAAGGCCCATTATCACTCTTGATGCATCGCGCGCCGCGACCGTTAATTCTGGAATTTCGTGTAACTTCGAAGCCCTTGTTTTATCGCTCTTATTTTATCGCATCGTGAAAAAATCTCCAAATTCATGGCTGTAAATATGTTCTCTGTTTATTCTTCTTCATTTTCCTTGTGTTATTTCTGGAAGAATTTGTATGTATTTTGGCCCTTGTAAAGAGTCAGTGTGGCAGTGTGGCAGTAGTCGGTTGCGGTAACTTCGCAGCGTTGTTTTATATCAAAGTGAGGTTCAAAGAGGATTTAGGGCCTCTTCAGTTGACCGGGCTGGCTCGGTTAGCGGGATAAACTTTATTATTGGTTCACATGGGAAATTACAGCCCGGTTACCGTGATGAAAAGTGGTGACGCGACCATTCAAGCATGAAATTTAACGAACAAGTCTGGTGAGAATTTTTCGCTTTTATCGGTTTTAGAAACCTCAAAATCCTTTATCTTTACTTTAACTGTCGAAAGAAATTATTCCGAACTATAAATGGAAGAAAAAAGAAGTCAAAATCAAATACTGTCCGTTCTACTGACGAAAATGCATTGCATCATTTTCATCCCGGTAACTGGGCTGGAATGTTGATATGGTAAAAATTCCAGCCCGGTTACCGAGATCTCGGTTGGAATAACCGAGATCTCGGCAACCGGGCTAACCCGCCCTCTCAAAAGAAAAAAAGCATTTATTGGTAAGGCGAGATCTCGGGAACCGGGCTCATATGAAGAGGCCCTTACAGAGACTCGTTGTTCAACTTTGGTGCTTTTTACCTCGGAGCTTTCAAGAATTCGCTGAGCTTGTTGGAGCCGACTTACTGCGATTTGAAAACTGATTTGATGGCGAGTATTACCTCAAGGTCAGTTTGTGTAATGGTTCGGCGGGTTTGGTCAACTCTTCAATGTTTTCAATCCGATTGGTCGCTAAGTCTCTTTATCGACTGCCATTTTTATGCCCCATCGGGCATTCTAGCTTTACGTTCAGTTTGCAGCTTGCCTAAACTGCATGAAATTTAATTCTCTTTCTCGCTGAGACTACACCGCTTTTGTTTCCTCCCATGTTTTAATTCTTAGCTCAAAGTTTTCCTCCTTTTGTCAAGCCGCAGGGTCGACTGTATTTTCAACTCAGTATACACAGTACTGATAAAGGCAGCGAAAGGATAGGATAATTGAATGAGAACGTACGATTATTTTTCTTACTGAAAATTTATATTAGAAACCATTATCCAACAACAGGAGCTGCCGACAATAAATGTTTTCTCGTGGATATTTTGTCATCGTCCTCGTCACATAATCAGCGAGTTTTATCAATAACGGATCATTCAGTACTTTGCTGTTTTGATTTTATACCTGTGAACGGATTGTTCACGATTTTAATGAAGAAATACGCAGGTTAAGTTGGTAGCCATTTGCTTTGCCAAACCAGACACAAGCGAGAACTCGGCGCGATGAACTAGATCAAAAGCCCGATAAAAATAATTGACCAATCAACAATAGCGCGATTTCAAAAGAAAAACAAACAATCGCGTTGGATCAAGGGTGATAATGGGCCTTTAATGGTTATAGGATCCGTCCGTTATGAACATTGACCTAGAACATACAATTAGATCTGATGATGATAAAATATTAAGTACAATGCTCTTAATGAGAAGATGCGAATGGGTAAAATTAGTCCTCATGCCGTATTCGACCGACGTTTGAGTCGACAATGTGAGAGTACATTGTCATTTCAATATGGAACAGCATACCGTATCCCTAAAATTGGTTAAAGGTCTGTATGACTAGCTAGAAATGGTCATGGCAGAGAAGTTTTTCTGCAGGAAGCTTCGCCGCTAGGTCAGCCTAAATGACTCGACCATCTTGTAGTTTCACTGTATCCTTTGGACGTTTCGTTACAAATAAACTTACACGTCACTCTTAGAAGTGTATGTGCCACTATGCAGCGCCTCTGGTGCCGTCCACTTGATGGGAAGTTTCTTTGTGCGCTTTACCTCGTAGATCTCATCATCACTCAATCGTCGCAGCAAACCAAAATCGGAAATCTTCACCTTTCGGTCTTCACCGACAAGGACATTACGGGCTGCTAAATCACGATGAACAAAGCCTTTACTGGCTAAGTAATCCTATCAACAAGATAGTTGACATATAAAATAAATAAATAAATAAATAAATAAATAAAATAAATAAATAGTGTATTTAACATGGTTTGTAACTAATTAAATAATTAAATAATTAATTAATTAATATTTATCATTTTGAGTTGTAAATGAATAAAATCAATTAATTGTTGCTTACAGCAGCAATTGCGTGGCTGTTTTAGCTACTCTTTCTATGTTGTTTTGTGATTATTGTCTGTTGTAAATTTGTTGTATTTGCAATTAAAAAAAAAGACGAAAAAAAGAGGGGAAGCAAGAACATTTGGGTTTTCCCTAAATCCACGCGCCCTTTTGCGTAAGGTGACTATTTGCAGAAGAGAGGAATTGGGGGTTCTGAGTTAATTCTTTTCTTAATTTCTCCTCTTGTAGGACTATTTTTAGAGCTGGTCACTTACCATTCCTTGAGCTATCTGCCACGCAAAACGAAGAATATCTTTAGCGGAAATAGCATCATCGTCATCACTGTCAAGTTGTTCATCCTCCTGTTGGCTGGTTATCTTCACCTGCAAACTGTCGTCGGTAGAAGCGACTAAAACTTTCGCCATAGCCTCCCCTTCTTCATGTTCCTTTGCACCTTGTGGAATTGAAACTGCTTTCCCTTGTTGAACGCGGTTAAACGTGACCAAAGGTACATCCAAAGTTGACATGCTCTCGTGGTTCTCTCCTTTGTTTCCTCTTTGGTTCTTTTTGGCTCCCTCCATGCCCTGCTCAGTTGCGTCGCTTATGATTATTTTTCCTTCATCCAGGACAAGGGATTGAGATTGAGCCGCAGATGCTGGGTTTTCTGAGGTTGTGTCTTTGTTGCTCTCAGTTCCTTGATGTTCGTCTTTGGAATCTTCTGTATTTCGTTCCCGCTGTTTTTCCTCCTCAGTCGGATTTTTTTCCGAGCAATCTTCAATCTTTACTTTTTCTGAGCATATTTTTGAGCTCTCAAGATGATCATCTCCTTCCTCGATCGAGAGAGGTGCCAGCTCTTCAAAGATATCGACTTCCACACTATTCTTTGTCTTAAGCTGTCAATTTAGAAAGATGCATTATCTTACAAGTGCTGATCATGAATTTTTGCGAAGTCAAAGAGAATGTTAAATCGCCTAGACATGCAGTTAAATAACACTTAGAAAGAATACATTTTCACAGGGTATAGAACAAGTGAAATGTGTTGCTAATGTATAGCCAGCCAGAGATATAATTGTACAGCATCGAGAAAGTTTAAATTTGTTTTGACCTCCCACAAAAAATGTCAACCCACTCCCTATTGGCATTTCATGACATCACGGGGTTACTGCAAAAGAAAATCAAAGTGGCTATAAGCTACTGAACTCTGAAAATAAATTTGCTCGCTGAAAAGAAATTGATGAGTGACTCTTGCTTTATATTTTATGCATAGTTGAGTGTCTTTGTAGGCTCAAATTTAAGTGTAACAGGCCTATTGAAAACAAATACAGTGTATCCTAGACAAAATATCAAAAGCAAGTTCCTCCTCTTCTGCGTATCTTTCGTTAGTCTTTCGTAGTATCTTGATGAAATTTGTTTTTTCATTTGGCCGTTTTAGGATCGTAATTTTGGCTGTATAGTTTTATGGTTGGCATATTATCTACTGCTACGAAGAATATACGCCAAGCGTTATGCACTGGTCAACGTATTCACAAATGTTTTACAGGAAGCGAAGGTTCGAACGAAGGAGTGAAATTAGCCTCACACCTATAACTATCAAATTGACAATTCGCCAATTTTTCGAGTTTAATACCTAGGAGCCCAGAAGGCCCGATGGCGGAAGGTAGGAGCGGAACTTGAAAAAGCTGTGAGTATATAGGCAAACAATTTAAGCACCCAAATCCGTTTATTAAGTTTCTCAGGCTACCGGAGTTCCGACTGCGGAATCAACTCTGCGCGATCTCCTTGCTCATCTCTTTTCTCCCTAATCACCTCCCTAGAAACTCGTAAGAGTAGCGCTAGTATGCAGTTTCTTCTTTTGCACTGAATAAAAGTAGATTCTTACCTGGTGCCTTTTGTCCCTAAGCCACTGAAGGAGATCTCCGAGTGGGACATACTCCAATATTAACATGATAGGCTCTGACCTGATCCAGTAGCCAAGCATGCTTACAACGTTTCGATGACAACCGATCTCCTTCATGAGTTCAATTTCCTGAAGAAATATCTGTTTTTGCTCTACGTCGGCTCTCTCTTAAAAATAAAGCAAACAAACAAACAAACAAGCAATTTGCGAAACTGCCTCAAGAAGTGGATAAGAGCTCGTTAAAGCAACTAACTTGACTTTTTAAAATCAAAACTGAGCACTGAATGAAAGGTAGGATGTTTGCGCATTAATTACAGTTTCGCTGTTTTCGAAGGGATTTAGCAGCTTTCAGTAGAGGAAAATTTGACAAGCAAAAACTCTGCTAAGCTTTGATTTGATGACAAAAACAACCACTACAGTTTGAAGAGTAACTTGCGTTAAAAAAAAAAAAAATACAATAATCAATGTTTTCATTGAGAAAATATAAAACATGTTCTTACACACTTACAATAAATCATTAGTTTTCTCACCCATCATTACTTTTATGGCCACCAGTTTCCCTTCACCGGCTCCTACCCTCAGCGCCCTGGGTTTGAAAAATTCCTCTCGTCTGGGCAGTTCCCTCATGGCTCCTTTATGAACTTTACCAAAAGCACCTCGGCCCAGCTCCTCCATGAAGGTTACACGCTCAGGCGGAACTTCCCGTAGAAGGAAGGGAACGATGTCTGCCTTGGATCTTAATAACAACGTCCATTAACAGAAAGGATTGAATGCAGTCTCAGTTAGTTGCCCTACCGAAGGTTTAATGGAGGAATTGTGGACACCACCAATTCAAAATGTTAATTGTAAACGGCCCGTGTTACAAATAGTGAGTTCGCCGGTTAAATGGGCATCAGTTGGGGAAGGGAATTCCAGGACAGTGTTTGCGCCTTAACAAAGAGCTCATAATATTAGTAATGACTTTATATTGATTTGCTGAATTGCTTTATAAGCTGAACGACCAAAATTTCAAAATAAATTAGAAGAAGCGGGATTCGTGCGAGGAGTTAAATGGTTTGTGTACATAATGTTGTATCTTGCTCGTAACAAAAAATTATGGAAAATGTTCTATCATACCCCTCAAGAGCTGCGCGTTGTTTTGTTTTTCTTCTTCTGTGGTAAATAATTCCCACGGCAATCAAGGCAACAAGAGCAATGGCAACCCCCACAATTATGTAGACTGTGGTGGTAGAATCCGGTTTCTTAACTTAAAAGAAAAGCAAAATTTGAACCAGTATCAGTTTTATCCTCATTGCAACAGAAATATCAATATGGTAAGCGCTACATTAGTGACTGCAAGGTGGTTGTCGTAATAACGTGAGGCACGGTAGATATTTTCAATCTCACGCTCGTTGCCAACAAGAGGCACTGTTTTTTTTTTTTTTTTTTAATGCTTTATTGATTATACAACTAACAAAACAAAAACAAAAATACGTGTACATATAATCAAACTAAAAGAGACAGGAGGAAATACATAAATAAATACAATTGCATTATAAGCTATGCTAACAAACCCTAATATACACAAATCAGCCACATTGGCTTATGCTTAATTTAATTTTGCCTTAGTAAGTTACACCTACTGGAATAGCTCGAATAAAATTGCTTGAAATAAGGCAATTCCATTTATTATTAAAAAAACTTGACGGTTTTGTTTTTGATTGCCATATACCTTTCGGCAAGAGAAAATGAGGGACAGAGAGGGAGAGTAGGGGCGTTGGCCGGAATATGTGAATATCCCTAAAGTTATTTTTAGGTGCCTTTCAAAACGGAAGTCGGTTTCCCTGGACGTCCGCAACTATTGAGCACAACGTCATAAGAAGTCATCGGAGCGTGCCAACATGGCATTGTGTAATGGCGGCTGTTAAATACTCAGTATGGAATTTTTAGGCATCTACATTTCGGAATCAATATTGAAAATGACTGCAATGAAAGTGTTTCGGGTACAAATTCCCCAGAAATTGCCGAAAATGTTTCAGATAACTTCATACCGCAAAGTAAAGAGAGAAAGCGAAAGCTTTGTTATGATCAGCCGTCGAGCGAAAACCGTGGCCTCAAAAGATGACACCTCTGCTTCTTTTTACCCGCGTGGAAAAGCAGCGTGAAGAAATCCTCGAATCGCGGTTAAAGCGTTGAGGAACATGGCTGTCAAGAAACGCAAGCAGGCTGAAGAGCTGTACCGAACATCAAGTATTTCTTGAATGAGCGTTTGATGCGATTCGTAATGTTTTGCAACGTGCTGTTAACTCATACGCTCTGATATAAAATTCCAACGCATGGGCCGCTTCTCTTCTAGCTTGATGGTGAGATCATCCATCTCTTTTCTCTGTTTTCTCAGTGTTTTCTGGTAGGCATATTCACAGTTTTCTTCCCAACATGATTTGTTGCTTTTCCTTTCCTGTCTACTTTCTTCGATGTCGAAGCAGCGCTCGAATCGGTATTTTTACCCGCTGTGGGACGTGTGGTTTTTCTTTGTTTACAACTAGAGTTTCGTTTCCGTTTTTGTTCCTCTGTCGATTTTGCTCCTCTTGTGCCGCCTGGAAATGTCGGGTCTTCCTTACTGTAATTGCTGTCGCTTCCATCGCTTGAAGTGAGATCACAGGGGGCAGGAGACCTATTTAACCGTATGTCTAGTTAAATTCACCGAACAATGGCATCGTGAATCGATCTTGTTGATTTGAATCAACGTACGTGATCAAACTACAAACATGTGATCATGTTACGCTGCGGCTGTAATCCTATGTTTTGTAGTTTGATCACGTACGTTGATTCAAATCATCAAGATCGATTCGCACTGCCATTGTTCGGTGAATTTAACTAGACATACGGTCAAATAGGACTCTGTGCTTCCTGTGGTGAGATCTAAAGAATAGCTAAAGAATGGCTGTCTAAGTCAAATGCTTGCTCGAATGCACAATAAATTGTTGAATCTATCTCCCACTCCGGGTTTTCGGTCAAAATATGCCATTTTCCTTGCTTCTCATACTCACTTTCGTCAACAAAGCGCAATATTTCACGCGGAACGCCGTTTTGAATTTCTTGGGATTAAGCCCGCCTGCTGACTTTGCGGACGTCTCGGGAAACAGACTTCGGTTACTGTGACATCTAAAAATAACTTAACTGAAATTCACATATCCCAAGTGCCAAACTAGGCGTCTCCCTCTCTGTCCCTCATTTTCTCTTGCTTTCGGTCATTAAAGTCTCTTTAAGTTGCAGTTTGAAAAGCGAAAAGAGCAACGATTCTTCGACTAGATTGCTTTAGTAGATAAAGTATTTTGCTACTAACAAGACTAGACTTAAAGCTTTCTGGTGCTTTTGGGGCTTGACAAGTCCATAAAGAAGGGTTAAGTCGTTCAAATTAATAATTTCTTTGGTGTTATAGTGCCACCAGGCCTTAAATTTATTCCAGAAAGAGACTACATGGACGCACTGTAGAAACATGTGCTTGATTGTGTGCTTTTCTTTTTTACAGAGGTGGCACGTATCATCAGATATTAAGTTAGCCTTCTTAAGTTTGTCTTTAGTGTAAATAGTGTCGTGATTTATCTTAAATTGGAACATTATCAGCTTTGTGTCTTTGGTAGTTTTAAAAGGCCAGTTATAAATTTTATGCATATCAGGTCGGGCTACCCAAGGCTGATTGTTTTGTTTTCATTGATGGATGGTTGGAATTTATTTTCAACAATAATTTTGTGGAGAGCAGAGGTGGTAAGATTTTCTACATCATCGAACCAGTTTTGGTTTCCTGTTTCACTTGGTATTGGTGGTGCCAATACTTTCCATTTGCTTCTTAGAGGCACTGTTACACTTAGAAAAAAGATTTAATCAGGGAAGGTTAGTCGGGCTTTATTGAAAATTCACGAGCTAGGCGAATATTTTAGCCAAATCAAAAAATCTTAGCAACGAATTCTGTAAAAACTTACACAGATCTTAAAAGGCAGGGCCTTAGAGTTTGTTATGTGTAGAGTCTGTGTTCGTTCAACATGCTGCTCATTAAACCACGTTTAAATTATATTCCTGTGAGTAACAGGCCTAAAATTTCCGGGTTTACTATAGTTGACTATGCAAGCGACACTTAACATGAAGGCTTCCTTAGAACTGATGTGTATATCGTGTGTTAAGTTTCATCTGCATCAACGTCGCTTTAGTATTTCACAGACTAAACAACAATTTGTTCATAATAATAATAATAATAATAATAATAATAATAATAATAGGAAGATAAGGAAAAAGATTGCTAGACCTGTGGAAAGACCGTAACACCAACAACGAACCAAAAGAAGTCACCGAGCAGAGATTGGCTGATCAAGTACGCCAGATTAAGAACAAGAAGTGGCTAGTCACTCTGGAGCAAGAGGAAATAGCCCTACGAGTAAGACATGAACATCAGGAGATTGAAACTACAGAGTTCTTACCACAGATACACCAGACCATGCAACAACACCTGAAATCCAAGAAGAACACCAAAGTGAACAAAGCATTTCAGCTGAAGAGGAACACAGATTTTTCATTGCTGAAGAACTACAAGAAGAGATCAGCACAGAACTGGAAGCCCTCTGTGACAGGATACTAGAAATTATACAACTACATCAGAGAATAGGATTACCATCACTGAAGTCATGCGATAGAACGAAGCTGAAAGCAGAAGTTGGAAAAGTCAATGAAGCCGTCAAAAGGATTCAGACGCACAACATCATTGAACTGAATTCTTTAATTATGCAGCTGCATATGTTACTACAGAAAGAATGGTAATGATAAAATGGTGGAAAGGGAGAAGAACTGAAGAGCCGTTCTGGAAGAGAAGGATTAAGAGAATATCAACTTGAAGAAAAGACCTGAGCAAGATTGAGTAAGGGCGAAGAGGAAACATGAGACTGAAACAAAGAGAGAGGGGAAGGTTGAACAGAAGATATCATCTACAGGAAAGGGGCACTTTGTATGTCTTAGGCATGTTGAAAAAGAAGATCAAGGCAGGTGGAATTAAGATTAAAATATACGACGGGAGATGTCAACAGCTCAAACAGAACCACCTGCTTAGAGCCAACCAGAATCTGTTCTACGGTCACTAGATGGAGAGAGGTCATACGAAACAGTGTTACCTGACCCCACATGCAGAAGCAACCTCCTTCTGGAGCAATATCTGGTCGGAGGAAGTTGAGGTAGAGCTCAATACAGCCGAGGTGCAATAAGATATCAGCATCACTGTGGAGGATATTAGACCTTGAGTGAGCAAGATGGCAAAGTGGAAGGCTGCCGGCCCCGATCTAGCTCAGGGGTTCTGATTTAAGAAACTGACAGGATTTCACTCTAGATTGCAAGAATGCTTGCAAGACTGTATGTGTTAAGGGAATGTACCAGAGTGGATGGTACGTTTTGATACAAAAGGACCCAGCGAAGGGTGCCCAGGCCAGAACCTACCGCCCTATTGCCTGCCTGCCCATGATGTGGTTGCTCTTGACAGGAATCAAGAGCAACCACAACCACACTTTCCAGGTGGTGGCTATACCACCACCTGGAAAGGAATGGACTGCTAGCAGATTAAAAGAAGGGGTGCAGGAAGGGATCCCGAGTAAATAAAGATCAATTGCTTGTAGGTAAGACAATCCTGAAGAACTGCCGGAGAAGGTTGACAAACTTGCCAATGGCCTGGATAGACTACAAGAAGGCATATGATATGGTGCCGCATTCATGGATCCTGAAATGCCTGGAGATGGTTGGGGCTGCCAAAAATATGATCTCTGTAATCAGCAACAGCACGGTGAACTGGAAGACAGTCTTGACATCAAGAGGAACGGCTCTCGCGCAGGTGGACATTAAGAGAAAAATTTTCAAGGTGACTCCTTGTCGCCACTACTGTTTATAGTGATAATTTTACCCTTGACCCTAGCACTACGACAGATGAGAGCTGGATACAGACTGGAAAAGAACATGAAGCCCATTAACCACCTGCTATTCATGGGTGATCTGAGGTTGTACGGAGCTAGCAAAGATCAACTAGACTCACTTATTTAAGTAGTAAGGATCTTCTCGTAAGACATTAAGATGTCGTTTGGGCTAGACAAGTGTGCTGTCCTGGAAATGAGAAGGGGAAGACAAGTTAGCAGTAGCGAAATAGACCTACTCGACTACCAGCACATCGGAGAAATAGAGGAAGAAGGCTACAAATACCTTGGCATCTTACAGTTGGAGCAGACTCTCAACACCAAGATGAAAGGAGTATATTAGAAGAGTCAAGAAGTTGTGTAGATCAAAACTGAATGGAGGAAACTTGATCGGTGGCATCAGTACCTTGGCTGTAGGTGTAGTACGCTACAGTGGGGGATTGTGAACTGGAAAATGGAGGAGGTAGCCAGTATGGATAGAAGAACTAGGAAGATCTTGGCAATAAATGGCTGTCTGCACACCAGGAGTAATGTTGCGAGGCTGTACCTATCGAGAAAGGAGGGGGGAATAGGACTGATTGGCATAGAGGAGTGTGGAAGGAGGGAGAGCAAATCCCTTCATGGTTACCTAAGAGAGAGCACATAGTGGATGCTTCAAGCTTCTTTGAAGGAGAAGGTGATTGTTGGAGTAGAAAGTCCGCAGGACTGTGAGAGGAGGAGGAAAGAAGAGTAAGTTAAAAACTGGAAGGAGAAAGCCCTACATGGAGATTTTGCCCAACAAATATCAGATGAAGCTGGAGAGGAGTCTTGGAGATGGCTTAGAAATGGATTCTTAAAAAAGGAGAGAGAAGGTTTGATTCTGGCTGCTCAGCAACAAGCTTTAAGAACAAACTAGATCATGTATAGCATAGATAAGACCTCAGAGACACCACTGTGTAGATTGTGTGGAGAAGCCACTGAAACAGTACGACACGTTGTCAGTGGATGCAAGAAGCTTGCCCAGAGAGAGTATAGGAAGCGCCACGACAAGGTGGCCCCGCGGCTACACTGGGAGATGTGCAGGAAATATGGAATAGAGTATACTGACAAGTGGTATGATCATAAACCCTTGCCAATCGCAGAAAATGGAGAAGTGAGGATTACCTGGGACATGACTATCTACACAGACAAAGTGCTGAACCATAATCGGCAAGATATTACTCTAGTGCATAAAGATACACAGAAATGGACACGTATTAACATAGCTTTGCCAGCGGACCAGAACATCACCAGGACTGAGGAGGAGAAGGTTGAAAAGTACCAGGAACTAGCATTTGAAATCAGAAGGATTCATGGAGCCTCGAAAGTCACCATAATACCTATCGTGATTGCTGGTCTTGGAAGCATATCGAAAAGTGCAAAGACCTGGTTTGGCAATCTAGATGTACCTGACTTCCTTGGAAGTGTACAATTATCGGCCATTCTTGGAACTGCTCACCTGTTGCGGAAAGTGTTGTGTCTCTAAGGTATGGGGAATTGCTGAGACAAAATTAACATTACCCAGCAGAACACCCGACAACTGGAGAGAATCGAAAAACATAATAATAATAAGGCTTCGTAGCAGCACGAAGTAAGATATCGCTTTGATGAACCAAACGATGTTTTTGAAGTTCATAGGTGTTTAAAGATGAAGGAATGTTTGTCGGAGGAAAGATGTTCACGGATGTGAGCGGCGAAATGTATGTTGGTTTCATTACCTAACAACAACAACAACAACAATTTTATTTTGCTAGATATATACCATACCAACGATGGTTTTCACTTTCCAGGACGATGACCAGGCATCTTCAGTTCCAGCAGACACCGCAATTTCATAGATCGCATCACAGTGAAGCCTTAAGACGTGGTAGGTGACTGGAACTTGAGGAATTATCATCCAGCCAGGATCACTGCTCTCCATGAATGTTCTCATTTTTCTGTAACGCATGGTGTACACAGTAGGGCAAGCATTGCGTGTTGGGAGAGACCATGTAACGTTTACAATGCAGCCTTTCACCCCCTTTTGTTTGTTGGTGATTACAGGGAGGACAATCGGCTTCCCTTTAAACAGTGACAAAATGTAAATTTCCAAAGTGAGTGAATTAAGAAAGACAACATGATAGAAATGCATATAACATAAAACATAAAATGCTTAGGGTACATTCCAGTTTCCATACAGCTTGCTTAATTCATGTTCGCCAAAGATTAAGTATGAATAAGTATATACTTCTCTGATCTTTTAAATTCGTGGCAGATGAAAATTGTAAACACTTACGGAAGCTATTTTTCTAGGACAAACAAAAGTCGCTCTGTGAAAAAAGAATATCCCAGATTATATGCTCTTGATGATAGATGATGAATGTGGTGATGACAACGATAAAGGAAATTTTCATTATATACGATTAGCGAAAATTATGGATGATTGATGGTTATGGATAATAGGTAGTGATGATGATGATGACGCTGATGGAAATGATAATGATGACCATGATGACGATGACGACGACGACGAAATTGATGATGATGGTGGTGCTGGTGGTGATGGTGATGGTGTTGATGATATTGATGGTGATGGTGATGGTGATGGCGATGGCGATGGCGATGGTGATGGTGATGGTGATGATCACGATGATGATGATGATGGTGAGAGTGGTAGTGGTGATGATCGAAACTAGATGTACCGAAGATCCAAGGGAGCTGGTTAAATTTGGTAAGTTCTATCTATACTCACAAAGCAATAATTATGACAAAAATAATAATTGTATTCCCTTTTGAAACGCTTCTTCAAAATCCCTGTCGATGATGAAGTGGTTGATAATGGTGGTTGTACAGGGTGGTGGCAATGACTTTTCATCTTTTATTTCTTAGAGACCTGAGGATCATGTTTTTGTCTTGCGCAATGGCACATCTTGCGCATTGGAGAAGAGTTTTCCAAGGGTCGGTTTTTAACATGTTTTCAATGGCTGTGCGGGGTTGGCCTATCACTAGAAAAACCCAATGTTCCGTTATCTCCTCTATCATACGGAATTGTAGGCAAAGTGTAATTTTCGTTCGCTTACCTTTCGACAAGCTGGAAATCTGATTTATAGATAGGGCCCCTTGAACTACATAAAGATCCATAACCCATCCTATAGACGTCTGAACTTTTGATAGCAATTTGACATTATTTCCTACGATGTAGGAGGTCTCGTTACTATCTGAGGTTATAGGTGCCGTTTGGCTCCATTTCTGTTTTAATTCCCTTTCTGTGCCGTTGATGAACATCTTCATCTTGAACTGCTCACAGGTTAAGGTGACATGATTCCAATAGCCGCCCAAAATGTTTACCTCTTTCGGTGTGTAAATGGTACGCCCCGAACGTACTTCAGTACCTTTTGCCCCAATTACAACGTACGTAAGTTTTCCGCTGACTGACCACACTGCTATTTTTGGCGCCTCACGGCCAGTGTACTTTATCCAAAATGATATGGTGAAGTCGCAGTCTGTGATGTTTACATTCGGCAAAGAAGCTCTGGATTTAAGTTTAGAGAAGTACGCGGCCTTGCTGCCAGGACACCATCCGCGAGTGAATTCTATATCAGCAGAATACCTATATAGAAAAATCAAATTATTTCTTTAGTACAAGCTATGTGATTATTTTAATGTGCGTACTGCCTGCTTCTCCATTCTTTATTTCATTTTGTTTTTGTCCCACCTTTTGATTTTTGCCGAGTGAATTCGATAGCATCCAGTTGATTGTGTAGGTCATTAATAAAATCCAGTTCAGGACATAGCTTTGTTTATTAGTTTTCGTGCGATGTTCGACGTTTCTTCAATATTCCCAAAGGAGATCGGTCGGTTGAAAATCGGGTACTGTCGTAGAAGGTCTGCTGTAGGTGATATGTTAAGCACACTTCAGGCCCGTAGATGACTGGATTTTGAATGGGTGAGCGTTGGACTGCCATCGGCGGACCACACGAGCTCCTGAGGCACGAGGTTGAAGGGAAGGAAGAGAGGGGTGGTCGGGGGCATCCCTATTCTTAAATGTTTGAAAAAATTATGTTGTCTATGACGTATGTGGTACATTTTGAATGTATACTGATACGAGATCAGGCAGCCTAAAGAAAACGCATCCCTCAATGTTCCCGAGGAAGAGCTACGAGAAGTCTTTAATAGCAACTTTTGACGGCCCTCCCTTCAGAACCACACAAAACGGTTCTTTTCAGAGCCACAAGGCAATGAATAGTTTTATGTGACGGAATTTTTACACAGAGTTTGTACAAAATTGACGATTATGTTTTGTTTTGTTAGTGACTGTTGATCGGGTGGACCACTTGACTTCAGTTTCAAAGTACACCAGCTTTGAGCCGTCGGTCCATAATAGGCGGACCGGGAAGCGAACCTGCACAGCCTGTTGGGAAATGCAGACGCACCCGTCGCACCCCGTTCCCTCGCCTATGCTTAAGCGTTCTAATTTGGCCTTAAATTATAAAAAAGCTATTGACTTAACAATAAAAAGCAAACATTCTGCATTACAAACGAATTACAGGTCAGTCAGACTTTTTTTTCCTAATCTGAAAACGTGAAGCTTATGAGATGTGGATGGAGTGACAAGAATACCTCACAAATTAATGTGATCTGGTAATCTGAAGCCACTCTAAGGGAACTAAGGCCACATGGTAGCGGGTATTGCTCCTTAAATAGACCAAACCAAGATTGAGCCTAAGCATTAGCAGCCATGGACAGCTGTTTCGGCCTTATTAGGCCTCATTAGCATAGCATAGCTGCATGCTTTGGTAGATTTAAGGGGTAATTCCCGCTACCATGTGGCCTTAGTGCCCTTAGAGTTGCTTCAGTTTACCAGATCATAGTCATTTGTGAGGTATCCTTGTCACTTCAGCCACATCCCACAAGCTCCACGTTTTCACAGCTTGTTTTATTGAGATGTGGGTACTTAATCCTGAGCATTAGCTATGCCATGCTGATGAGACCTAAGAAGGCCGAAACAGCTGTCCATGGCTGCTAATGTTTGGGATCAATCTTTGCTTTGGTAGATTTAAGAGGTAATGCCCGTTACCATGTGGCCTTAGCTAGTACCCTTAGAGTGGCTTCAGCTAACCAGATCACATTAATTTGTGAGGCAAAGGGCACATTTGTTGCTTGACATAAACATAGTGCTGTCCTTGGGCTTCTCCTTCAACCCTCTCGGACTGATAGTCGCAATACTGGTGCACAGTAGCGGTGCGCGGCCTGGGTACCTCAATATAAAAGAAAACGAAGCGCATGCGCTCTTCCTCTTTGTTTCGTGGCTCGTTTCGGACGACCAGGTTTAATGTCCTTCTCTCGGCATTTAACGCTTTTCCCCCTACCTTCTGCAGTCGTACCGTTTAGAATTTACATCGAGTGATGTAAGTATTCCCTTGTTTTTGGGAGTTTCCCGTTTGACCTTTAGTTTTCCAGGAGATTTTTTCACTGACCGCGTTCTATTGTCCTTAGGCTGACAACTCACCGTCGTCTGACCCGATCCAATTGGCGGGCAACGGCGAAGAAAGTCGTAATATTCAGAAGCTAGTAGCGGATACTGTAGTAAAACAATTGATGCTGCTATGAAAGAATCACCTGATGCGGCGCCATCTTGTTCTCGAGGCGACCGTTTTTACAGAAATGAGCAGGAGTCGACTATCTCCAAAGAGCTGTTAGATTTCACTACCAAGGCCTTCTCTAAGGCACTGGCAAAGGAGAAGTGGAAAGAGCTGACTACTTCTTACCCTCAGATTAAGGACACAGAGTCCCTGCTATAGTGGCCCCTTCTATGGAGGCTGGGATGAAAGAAGATATTAAGAAACGACACGGATGCACAAAACCTAAAGAACTGTTTTTTTTTTATGATGTTCTAGCTGAACGCCAGTATGCCTTTATAGTGGTCGCACGACCCATTCTAGCAGCCCTCTCAGCACTCGATGATGTATGTGGAGAGGATGAGAAAGATGATATTAATCCTGATGCATTAAAGGATTTATTGGAAGATTCCCTTCTCCCACTTCGAAATGCCCACTTCAGGCTAAATACCTGGAGGCAGAAGCGATTTTCTGAGTTTCTTACTGAGGTGGGCAAAAGTACCCTTCGGGAATGTATCCCTGCATACAAACCCCTCTTCCCGAAAAATTTCATGCCAAGAACAAGAGCGAGCAGACCACAGTTTTACTGAAAGTAAACTTATCAGTCCTCTACATTCTAAGCGTCAGTTCAAACAACCCTACAGGAGGGATCAGGCCTTTCGTTCCAGTTTCACCCCTAATGATAACTGCAGAAGCTGGAGAAAACGAAAATTGGGTTTCGGCTCAAAATCGAACCCCCAATCCAAGCGTATTAAAGCAGAAGATTACTCCTCCCAGCTCTCTGGTGCCAGAACAAGTTCGAGCTGACTATCCGCTTCCTGTCCTGGAAACACTCAATCCGTCCAGCAACCAATCAGCCACTCGTTTACAATTTTGTGTTCAAAATTGGAAGAAAATGACCCAAATTCCATGGACATTACAGACAATTCAGGGGTACAAGATCCCTTTTCGCAGCCATCCCAGGCAGTGGGGCATGAGGGTTACCCGGGCCCGATGCTATACCGAGGCCCAACACATGGATTTGGCAATTGCAAATTTACTAGCAAAAGGAGTGGTAAATGAGGTCCAACCTCAGGACGACCTGTTCACATCAACTCGTTTTCTGGTAGAAAAAGAGAATGGCGAGTTTTGCCCAGTTATCAATCTTCAGGCTCTGATTCGTTTCCTGGTTAAGGAGTCTTTCAAAATGGAGGGATTGCAAATTGTGCGGTCCCTAGTACAACCAGGGGACTTTGTGATGAAACTGGACCTGAAGGACGCATATTAGGTTCTCAGACAGGGATCACGATTGCCCCACTTCACTACAGAGGTCTCCAACGCTTACGCTCAGAATGGCCATCGAAGGGACGTAGTAATCTCTCTAACCTATCAGGTTCTAGCCGACTTGGAGTGGTGGGTCTCTGAGATCGTCCATCTGAATGGCTGTCCAATCCGACACCCCCCGATCGATGCTACCATTTGGACCGACGCGTCCAAAAGAGCTGTGGGGCAGCTTACCAGGGAATATCTATCAGAGGTCACTGGAGTGTAGAATAGGCGAGTGTGCACATCAATGTCTTGGAATTATGGGCTGACACTTAAGCACAGAAAGCACTACTGCGGCATCAGCGACCTGTACCTGTCCACTTACTGGCCAACAACACTACAGCCGTGGCGTACATCAACAAGAGGGGGTGGACGCTCTCCCCTGCTCCGACGAATCAGGCCTTAGAAATATGGGCAGTAGCCCTGGAAGCGGGAATGTCATTGACTGCACAGCATAATCCAGGAATTCAGAATGGGGAAGCCGACTCAACCTCCAGGCGGACCCTGGACAAAAGGATATTTCAGTCCATTTGTCAGAAGTTGTACACACCAGCAGTGGACCTCTTTGCGTCTTGCTTGACTCACCAAGTACCCAGGTACATCTCGAGGTACCCAGACCAAGGGGCTCCGGCGGTGGTTCCGTTTCTCCAAGATTGGAGCCAATGTAGTTGTCTAATACACCCTGCTGTGGTCCTTCTTCTTCGGATCCTAAGTAAGACAAGGGACCCTTCTGCTGCCAATCTATACGGCCTCACTTTCCACTACTGCGAAGAAGAGCGCATGCGCTTCGTTTTCATTTATATTGTGGTACCCAGGTCGCGCGCCGCGCTACTTTGCACCAGTATTGGTCATATCAGTCTACGAGGGGTTCGGAGAACCACATCTCCCAGTCAGGTAAATACCAACCCTCCGGGGAAATTTCTCCTGGCTATGTTTGTTTCATACGAAAATGGAACAAAAATGGGATGCCAACTCAAAAAATGATGTCACTGTGTTTGGGAACAAACGAAATATCTGTGATACAGTGATAAGTAACCTGTCGGTTATGACTCCCAGTCAGTGCCTTAGTAAGACATTTTGAAAAAGGCAGTCAGAACATAGCCGTGTATAGTCTTCATAACCTTTTTGGACCTATAAAAAGTCCTGAAGTCATCGCTTAATCTCAGTCAAGGTTACCTTTGGTTCTAAATCACAATGAATAAGTCAAAGCCATGAACGAAATTATAGCGACAAGGTTTTGCTGACAATATAGACATTCCTGGTACGGTCGAGGCCCTCGTGAACAAATTAAATGAAAGAAAAGATGACTGACCTTACGTCTGGATCAGCATTATCTAGAAGCCAGTGGTGGAGTATTTTTTTCGCTGAAAAAAAAAACAGCATATACGAAAACTGAAAGAAGCTTAATCACAGTAGCGATATTTACCACATTTGAAGATGAAGCACAACGCACTGAAAAATCTACAAATAGATCGATTGGTGGACCTTTCCTAGAAATGTATTGTTTCAGATGAAGTGAAAGATGGAAGTCGAAGCTCCGATCAGTATAAGAAGACTGTAGGTATTCCTTTTCTCGACTCCTTAAGCACCCAAATGCAAGACCGATTTTCTGACGAAGATCGCCACGCCCGCCATGCGCTTTGTCTAGTAGCACCGATTGTAGTAGGGAGTTCAAGCAACGACTACGGCAACGGCAACGAGAACGTCACAAAACGACAGGTTTAATGAGTAAGGACAATGCCTTTGCACGTGCGTTGGTAAATTTGGTACATTTCGTTACCGTACTCTTCAAACAACAACATGAAATGACCAAATTCAAGTTTTGTGGAGGACGTGAACACACGACGGCGAAACTTTCATTCTCTTTCTTTTCTTTAACGTCGATCATACCATACATACACACACGCACACACACACACACATACATACATACATACATACATACATACATACATACATACATACATACATACATACATACATACATACATACGTTTATTGCAACTCCCCAGCTGGGTTTTTCAGTTATCTATTTCCTGGATGGTTTGCTCATATTTTACAAGTTGAACGCGCTGGAACAACCATGAATTAGCTACAATTTTGTGATAAACATTTTTCAATGACGTTTGCGTTGGCGTTACCTTAGTCTTTGCTTAATAACTAAGGCACTGCAGCTACCTGATGAATAAGAAGACATGTTGTACTGGAAGAAAGACATACCATTTCCAAAATCACTTGGAAACTAGCTGTATGGTTGGGAAAAATTTTGGTAGTCAACAGATAGGAAGGTTCCAGACAAGCTTTCACTAGCACTCTGTGTTCTCGATATTTTTTCAAACATACATCACCTTCTTGTAATTACCTGCACCCTACCGATAACAAGCGCAGAAGCTGAGTGGTCATTTTCACTCATCAAACGGATCAAGACCTGTTCTAGGTCAACTATGTCTGACGCGTGATTCTCTGATCTCGCAGTTATCTTCATGCACTACTCCGATACATTGGAGGTGAACGAGATGTATAAAGCCCTTGTAAAGGCTCCTCCAAAAAAGCTCTTTCAAGCCAGTCTGTTTGATTAAATAGGTAGATACAAGCGACAAATAAGTATCTTTTTCCACTCTCCTTTTTAGTACATAACATTGCTCTGAAATCAAAATGGAAAAATCTACATATTCAAAACTTTTGAGTGCCTAGCTCTCCTGATTCCCTTAGAACAGGGGCTTTTACCTTCTTCTATCATACTTATACTTAATCTCATACTTAATCCTGGATCCGCCCCTGAATGGTTTGTGTTAGATGAAGCTCAGGTAAGTGTCTTTAAGGGTTTTAAATAAATTCTCTGATACCGTTTGAGGAGTAATTTTGAGCTGAAGCTTTGGTCTGTTTGAATGAGAGAAACTGATCAAAAAGATTAATATAGAGGAGTTTTAAAGTGCATTTATGAGGTTATTTTATTTCTGATATACAACACTGAGCTCTTCTGAAATTTTGGTAGAAACAACTTCATTTGTTTTCCAAGAATATGAAAGCGAAACAACAATAACAATAGCAACAACGGCCAATAAATTAGTTTCTTTTAACGGTCGGTCATTCTCAGTTCAGTTCACTCGATGTTCTGAATGATATTCAGATGTTCTTTGAATATAAACTCTATGTTAGGTGGTAACACGTTTGTTACGCCGCAAAATGTAATAATCGCCACAAAATGTAATATTAACGCAAAATGTAATAACAATCGCCGCAAAATGTAATACTAACGCAAAATGTAATAACTTTTCAACGCAAAATGTAATAACTTTTCTAACGCATATTGTAATAACGCAAAATGTAAAAATTATGTCTCGGAGAACGTTATCCTAACATAGGTAATGCTGAGAAGACTTTCCTCTTTCGGCACGTTTTCTAACATATTCCCGTTTTTGTTTTTCCCTTTCCATAGTTAGGCTTGTTACGTCACTGACAGGAATCCATTTTGTCATCAGCTTCCCAGTTGTTGGGGACATAAACGTGACTTTATATTTCTGAAGACGTAAATTTCTTTCAACACCAGCCTCCAACACATGTCTTTGCTTACAGACTTCGACGGGGGATTGTTTCTTTCTCCAGGTGCCACTATGCGGTTGGCACATCTTCGTGTTGCTGACGACGCCAAATTCCTGATTGCAGAAAGTTTTTTTTCATGTTCTGAATAGTCTCTGGGACGGGGGTGTATAGTTTGCTGATATTTATTTGACGCCATATCCCACTCTTGCACACTCGGGTTTCCTGTACCAGCAACGTTTGGCTTACGACCATAATAAATCTCAAAGGGAGATAACCAGGAGAGCTCTTCTTTTGGATCCTCGTTTAAGGATCTGGCGTATTTCGGTAGCGACTTAATCCAGTTGACACCAGCCTTTCCCATTACTAGGAAGTCGTGCATAATCTTCTTTTTAAACGACCGATGTGCCCTCTCAACTTTTCCTTGCGATTGGGGGTGATAGGGACGACCATTAACCACTTTGATGTTTAGCTTCTTACACAATTCTGCTACCGCGCCTTTAAATTCACGACCTTGGTGATGTTGAATGACGCGCGTCGCTCCGTGCTCTCTGTAAATACGAAGCAATTCACGCGCCACGTGGGAGCTCTTTTTCGTTTGCAATGGTGCTAGCCAGTGGTACCGGCTGAACACGTCGATAATTGACAGTACATACTAGTATGTTTTCCCTTTGTACTTGGTGCGTAATCTTTGCATGTCTACCAAGTCTATTTGATGGCGAATTTGGACAGTTCTGGCACGGACTGGTCGAAGTCTTGCTTTGTTTTCAAAGCGAACGTTAAGCCTTTGGTGAATAGATGATTTGGCATGCACTTTGTGGACGTCTCGCTCCCCAACGCCACTATAACTGTTTTTAAGTCTGTGATAGATTTTTCGGACGCCTGATCCTTTAGACGACTTATACATATTTTTCACAACATCATGCAGTCCCTCTTTCTTAACAACTCTCTTTCCATTAAAACACAGCATTCCTCCATGTAAGGACAAGTTGTCTCTGTTTCTCCAAAACCGTACGAGTGCGGACTTTTGTTTGTTTGTCCTGCTCTTGACAGGGACAACAAACCTTCCTTTATTCAGCTAAACGAATAAATCATAAGTTTCGGCGTCAAGGGTCGAGATACTGGAAACACCTTGCAGAAAAATGGCGATTGTAACGAACAAAACATTGACTAGGACTAACGCCTTCATGTTTCTTAGCTCGCAGCAACGTGACCGTTTGGGCAGAGGATTCACAGAAATCTGAGTTTGTCTTAGATCGCTGATAACGACTGTCAAAAAATTTAAATGGTTTCCGGCCATGACGGTTATGCTAAGACCTCTGAGAATTACAATGTCTGGAACGAAATCAGATCGCGAACATTTTTCGTAAAACTTCAATCCGGTCAAATCCAAAAATTAGAAACTTAGCACACGGCAAAGGATTTTTCTTACATTATTTGAGAGATCGATTAAGCTTTGCCAGAAAGGATTCCGTTGCATTTTGAATTTCTCATAATTTTGACCGTTAATGACAGATAAAAATACGCAAAACGCAAGCGTATGCTTTCTAGAAAAGCTACATTCCTCAAATTTTGTTCGAAAAATTCTTTTGCCTATTGTCTTAAGTTTCCGATTCATGAACTTTTTTATCAACCGTTTATTATTGGATTTCGAGCCAAAGACAAATTTCTAGACTTGATTGTACCATTTCGTTGCGTTTCGTTTCGTTTTGTTCCCTTTCGCAAAGTGCCGCAAGCCCTCCAAATGGCGGAAACCATCCAACAGGTTCGTTTTCACAGCGAGTGTTTATCGCCCTGATAAATGTTTCATCTGCAGACGCATTTCCTTAATCTGTGCTCGTCCACCTAACTTCTGGCTTCTGTAGCTTTATACACCTTACAGAAAGTGAAACTAGCTACTGTATTGCGATCAGTATTACATTCAAAAATTCTCACCCTGTTTAATTAAAATATATTTAAAATGTACGATTCGGAGTAATAGTCCTTTAATAGCGAAAGGCCGTAATAGCATGCTGCGAGAAGACATTTCATTGATAACATTTGTTTTATAATGACAACAGATCTTTATTTTCAGATTGACTTAATTTATAACCAACTCTAGACTCATAAGAGTCATAATACTGATTTCGAGATATCGTACATGTCGTTCGAGAGTTATTACATTTTGCGTTATTACAATATGCGTTAGAAAAGTTATTACATTTTGCGTCAATGTTATTACATTTTGCGTTAGTATTACATTTTGCGGCGATTGCTATTACATTTTGCTTTAATATTACATTTTGTGGCGATTATTACATTTTGCGGCGTAACACACGTTGATTAATATAACTAGCAATACAAATATATTTTAATGTGATGTAAGAAGGAAATGTGAAAATAAAGAATTGTTGCTGTTGTTTTTACAGTCAGTAATCTTTTCTATTTTCGTATCTAGGTTCTGCTTGTTGCTCGATCATTCGCAGTGTATGACTGTTGTTTATAATTTTCAAACCAGAAAGTTCGCTAATATAGATAAACTAAATACAACATGCGCTCCAAGCGTAATTCCCATACGTTCATTACAAATATAAGTTAGCTCGACGACTGGAATAGTGTTCTTTTGGGATCTATTGTGTTTTCGGGATGAACGGGATAGCATACCCTTCACCCAGCGCCCAACGGCAGAGTAAACCGAATAAACAGAATACCGTTTACTCGGAATCCGAAGACTATTCTTTCTTTTGGAAACGTTTTTTTTTTTGGAAACCGTGTTCGGGCCCATCAAGCCAGTGACGGAGAATCGGAAGTCCGGTTCAGAAGCTTGGTTCAGGATCCAGACCATTTTCGCGTTGGCCGCCTGTCACCTCCGTCACCAATATTCCCTTTTCTGAATAACCATATGGAAAACCATATTCTTCACATACACTTATTGCTAAATCAGGGGCACCCAACGTTAAGTTTCGGTAGATATCTGTTCGGTCCAGGGTAGTTCCCCATGGGCTTTCGGCGTCGATTAAAGAGTACACTCGGATTTTCTTAGCTGAAACGTGGCCTAAAAGATTCGTACTGGGGAAATTATAGAAGCTGAGGTTTTCGCAAAGGTCGTAATTGATTTTTTGGTAGTCAAAAACGTCAGCTAGCATTTTTGGAAAGAAAATAATCCCCCTAGAAAGTTCGTGGACAGTTCATTTCAGTTTTGATTTTCCCAAAGGAAGATTTTGTTCCCTGACATTTTAGGGCAATTAAAATTTCAGCTAAGGAATCCAAATAGATCAAATTCTTTCAGCTTACAAAAACATCACTTTAATTTGGTTCGTTGGGTGCCCCTGCTAAATGGAAGGAAAAGAACGTGCTCTTAAATTTGCTTTATCCAAAACTTTGAAAATTTATCAAATGCATTCTCTCCGTTCACCGGAAGTCAGCTGTTTGAACTGTACATTAAAGGGAACCCCCACTGTTACAACAAATTGAGGCTAAAATTATGCCTCAATGTAAACTTTTATTTAAAAGCGATGAAATACCGTACCATGTAAGTACTTTCGCTTTTAAACTTCACATGTGCCGCCATTTTGGATTTTTTTGACGTCATACTGTTGGAGAAGGCAATAAATCTATTGTGCTAAACAGTCAAGGAAATCGCTAATAATTTGCGTACAATAATTTGTACATTCTTGTTGACTAAGAACCTGTCAATTTATCCCAAACCTGTGCATGAAAGTGAAATTTGCAGTGGAAAATCAAAGTTGAAATTGGCAGTGCAGTCTGCGGACAGGTGTATAACGGTGAAATTGAAAATGACTGATAGGAAAGTTACCAGTCACAGAAAAAAAAAAATAGTGGGCAGGTTTGGCGATTGTAACTCAGTTTTAATCGACAATTTGAAAGACAACGCGAAAAACAAAAACACTAAATCGAGTACTGCAAACTGGCTGCGAGTATCTCAGACCTGGCGAAAGAAAAAGGTTACGACGAAAACATTCAGTCGTAAGAGCCAGGAGAACTCAGTACCGTCCTCGAGTAATTTTACTTATATGTAACCGTACCTAAACATGATGGGTAAGAGTACGAGTCACACAGTTTACGAGTTATGGCTACCAGCTATCGACCGCTACTTGAAAGCACTTGAAAATTATCCCATCCCTGTACGTCCGAGGATTAAGGGGGCAGTATACCTGGATGTCAATGAAATAAGAAGTGATTTGATGGAAAAATTATAAAGGGAAAATAAGGAACACAAACACTCAGACACTCCACCACACTGGTGCATGTCAGGTTGAGGGCGGACTGTTTGGTGTTCGTCCATTAATTTTTAATCTCCAAATTTAATTTTTCAGCACCTGAAAATCTTCATTTTTCTCACCTTCCCTTAAATCATTCTCTCCTCCCACCTTCTTTCTTCTTCACAAACAGTCTAAAAATCACCCAAAAATTCTGAGATATCTATGGGGTTATGTGCTACAAAACTATGATGGGTCTTTTCGATGGCATGAATCTCAAGAAGATAATAATAAGAATAAAAGGTAAAAAAAAAAGTGACAAAAACGTAGCATTCAGGTATATTGCCCCCTTAAATTGTACCAAAAAAACGTGTATTTAAGATGACTGTTCGTTTTTTATCCCGAACAATAGAAAGCCGGCAAAAGTTCGTAAAAAATGCTCTGAAAGTTTCCCCCAAAACAAATCACAACATAGCGTTTTCAACAGAAAAAGGACTCTGGCTTTACTCTTGCTTCCCTGGCCAATACATCGGGCATAATTTTAAAAGTACCAATCAACACCACCTTTATTTGCGCGCGCTAAGTGCGTCATAATAATGTCACATTTCTCGAAGTGCCTCTCGCTGTTCTACTTTAAAAAATAAAAAAAAAATAAAAAAAAGCCATTAAGTGCCACAACAACGACCAATAAAAGGAAAACCTTCCTGTACCTTCACATCCAAAGAGCCCAACTTTCATTGATATCTGATTACGCCAAGCTGTTGGTCGGAAACGAACGTAACGTGCTGTGATTGGCGGGTTTAGCTTTTGATAAACAATAACATCCTTCTCTGTATTTCCAACAAACTCCTAAATCAGTGAGACAAAGTGTCAAAAAATCATAAATAATAGTTTCCATCAAGCTTTCTCAAAGTGACCTAAGGTGGTTATTTATGGAAGTTTAGAAGAATATTAGTTCTCAAATGTTAGATTTCCAGGACTTTTGACGATGAACGCGTCGACAATGCTTCAAGGCAGCGGCACTGGGCAATATAACGACCACCTCAAAAATCGTCTCCCAACACGATTGTCGAAAGGGAGGTCGGAAACATCGAAAATACATTAAATGTAGCCCGCTTTTAGACTACTATTTTCAGTCTGCTCTCAAGAAACATATCTGAAGAATGAAAAATATACAACCTTAAATTTGCTTTAATATTAAGAACAAAGTTATGTCTTTACGAAGGTAGAGGGAAACGATTAAGATTACATTTACTTGAGTTATTAGTCCTCATTATAAAAGCAATTTAGCTCCACCTGATCGCATTTGCCGATACAGCTACAGCGCTCCACCAGCCAAGCCAGAGGAGAACTTTGAATCTGGATACCACGGTTGTACGTAAAAGTCATAGCGTCTTAATCGGCTCTGAACGTCCCCCCCCCCCCCCCCCCCCCCCCTCCCCAACCTGCCCAACCAATCCATCGCCAAACTCGAAAAGAAGCCCTCTAAAAGGACTTTTTAAGGAATATGAGACCGTGACTTGTATTCAGACTCGGAAAGCAAGGGGAACTTACTTTGTCTTTGTTTTCTCCTTGTTCCCTGTAGTATTGGAAGTTTTCATCGTCATTACGGTACTGCAATTTGTACCGTGTTACCCACTGACCGTTCCCTCCTCGTGTTGCTAAGCGGGTGACTTTAGTCTCCTGATTACCAAGATCAATCTGCAGCCACTGATTGAGATCATTTGTGCGAGCCGTCCACGATCCGCCTTTACTTGAACTTTCAGATAGCCTGACCTTGCCGGCTGCATGATTAGTATCCGATTCTGAGGAGACACTCATTTGTTCATCAGTTGTCAAACCATCTGCGGTACCAAGGGTTTGTTGACATTCTATATATATATTGATAGAAATTTTGTCTTAAAACAGGACTTTCAACCTGTCGCTTGCATCATAGGTGCTATTTTATTCCATCATCATCATCATCATCATCATCATCATCATCATCATCATCATCATTAATCATCATCACCATCACCGTCACCGTCACTGTAATCATCATCGTCATCGACATCGTTATCACCACCATCATCATGATTAGTGAAACTAGAGACGCAGTTGGGTGTGCGTACATTACTGATTAAAAAAGGTGTTACGAGTTAAACCCTCCATAGCCTTGTGAAAACCCACTAAAACTTACCTCGTTGCTCGGTTTATCTTATGGTCGAATTTAAAACTTTATTGGGTGACTAAAAGCCGGGATAATAAAATCCAATAGGCGGAGCGCGGGCGAACTAATCGTTCATCCTGTGCACCTAAGGTTGCTGGAGAGTTTGTAGTGCCACCGATGTGGGTGACCTAAACAATTTTTATTGCTTTTTCGGAAAATTTCCTTAATTACTCGGCCGTTCCACGGGAAGGCCGAGTCTAAAATTGAACTTGGTTTTTTTTTTTATTCTTTGTCGCGTTGTCGTCGAGTTTTATCCAGAAAGCTCACTTCCGGCAAACAAACACGGAAAATGGTAGCAGAAAGGTCGCAAGCATCACATCACGCGTCAGTTGTTTTTAAAGTTTTGTAAATTTCTCAAAACAACAAGAATGCCGCTTGTTGGATTATACGTCGATTCACCTTTTGTTTTTGAGGTCTGAAAAATTAATAACTTAAGAGAAGTGTCTATCCGAATGTTTGCAAGTTCGAAGCCTCGAGGGATTTTCAGAGGGAAGGTCAAGCTGTTTGCAACGCGAGCTAAAACGTTTTGCGTGAAAACCAAGTCGGCTCTTTAAGTGTGTCCAAAATACCAGAAAAATAGCATTTGTAAACAGGAAAATTAGCAAATTTCCAAGTTCGAAATTTACGCTTTCTTTATCTGACGGCCGTGAAAGAACAGTTATTTTTCCATTAATGGGAAGGAGAGCTGAAAGCTGTTTCTGGCGTTGATATGACAAAGTTATAAATTTAATAATTAATGATAATAATAATAATAATAATTTAGAACTGATATTATTATTATTATTATTATTATTATTATTATTATTATTATAATTATTATTATTATGACTTATTATCCTTGGCTTGCTTGTTTAGTCTCTGAAGCACCGGGTCCAACCCATGGGCCCTAGGTACCAAAGAGTTCACTTGATTGACAGGACCCTTCTGAGGATGGAAGCTGTACCCAGAAGAGTAATTTTTTGGAGCTCATCAATGCTGACTGTGCCTGGGATTATTATTATTATTATTATTATTATTATTATTATTATTATTATTGTTATTGTTATTATTATTAGTATTATTATTATTATTATTATTTTTTTTTTTTAAGATCACCGTTGGTATGGTTACATAATAAATCTTTCACAGCGAAAATGAAATGATTTGGGGTACAAAAAATAGAACATTACATGACCGCTTGGAGATACAAAATTTCTCTTCTCGTGTTGAAAATATTTCACCCGTTCGCTGCGCTCACAATTTGTGAGAGAAAATATCGATATTTTCGTCAATTTGCCCACTGGTTGCGAAAAGTCGCTTATTATTAATCGCCGCTACTTCTGGTCTTGTTGTAGCTGTTGTGTAACATCTCGTGATTTGATGAAGGACCAAGTCAGTTATTTAACTGAGAAGTATTGGCGTATCTTCGGTTAGTCCGAGTGGTTTGAATGAAGGAAGGACTTTACCATCGGAAGACTATAGCACGTATTGGATCCAGTGAATGGCGAGGCAAGCTGCATCGTTTAAGCTTCGCGTGAACTGAAGAAAAACGTATGAATTGTCGCAGTCTGTGCCATCGGTGTTTGATTACGTATGACCGCTAGTCAAGGACGTTTTCGGGTTGTTGTGTGGGCGAATTTATCTGATTTAATGCAGGACCATAAGAGATCCAGCTTTGCTGTTGTGTCATGTGTGATAATTTCACATAGTTTTGCTCTACGTTTGATCGACTGATAAATGCTTCAGATTTCTGACTTGGTCGCATCTTAAATCTCGTGTAACACATTGTATTACTAAAAACAAATCAGCTCCAGCGCTTTGATGCGATTAAAAATTCGCGAGAGAAAGAAACACGCATTAGGATTAATTTTACTTGTCATCGCTACACAGTTGCTCGATCGCGATTGGCGAACCAAACAATGGGAAAGGAAGGGTACATATGAATGTTGTGCCGCGTAGCACTAGGAACACAAATAGTGGAATAGAGAATTAACTCTGAAGTGTAAATTAAAGTGCTACTTAAACCCATGAATAACCCACTGGGCGTTGGACCTAGTAAAGGGAAACAGGGAACCACACGAGGCAAAGAAAAATCTTTTGACCTCGGTGGGAATCGAGTAGTAGCAGTAGTAAGTAGCACTTTAATTTACACTTCAGAGTTAATTCTCTATTCCACTATTTGTGTTCCTAGTGCTACGCGGCACAACATTCATATGTACCCTTACTTTCTCTTTGCCGCGATTCACCATCTAAAATCGTCCCCGACTTTCTCTGTGCGACCTTGTAGCTCAGTCGGCAGAGTAACGGTAGATCTAATCCGGAGGTCGTGGGTTCGATTCCCACCGAGGTCAAAAGATTTTTTCTTTGCCTCGTGTGGTTCCCTGTTTCCCTTTACTAGGGCCAACGCCCAGTGGGTTATTCATGGGTTTAAGTAGCACTTTAATTTACACTTCAGAGTTAATTCTCTATCCCACTAATGGGAAAGGAATGTTGGCATCGGGTAAGCAGGCATTTGTGGGGAGGAGGTGAAATACGAGTACCCTGAAAACGACTGCGTGGGAGGCTACGCATGGAGCGGCCAGGGGCACAAACACGGTGGCCGGACTGCAGTTTAGTTTGGCCATGTGAAAACCTTTCGTCTCGTTGTCAACCTAGCAAAACATTGCTGTTGACCTTGCAAAACATCTGTTTCTTCCTGTTCCCTCATCAGTACAGTCACATGACCGGGACGGATTTTGGCACAAAAGCATAGCGAAAAAAACAGATCTAGTTTCGGCACATGGGTGGAGTGTTTTGAATGGGTATCCCCGTAACCTCGCGAATAAAAAAATCGTTCTACATGTTTTAACCGGCTTCTCTTTGAAATAGAATAGCACTGTGATGTGTGTTCTTAAAACAAGGCATTTACACACGAGATAACAAAAAGATGTATCACATTGATCAAATCAAGCTATTCCGTGAAATCCGGCACATGGTTGGAGTATTTTGAATGGATATCCCCGCAACTTTGCGAAATAAAAATCATTCTACATGTTTTAACCAGCGTCTCTTTGAAACAGAATAGTACTGTGATGTGTGTTCTTAAAACAAGGCATTTACACGTGAGATAAGGAAAGATATATGTATCACATTGATCAAATCAAGCTATTCCGTGAAATCCGTAAAATCCGTAAAACCCGCCTAGTTTTAGAAAAAGGTTACCGAAGCACACACCCACACATTTGCCTGGCAATTTCCCCATCAAACTGTAAGTTCAAGGCCTTGGACCTAAGTAAACAACAATATCGTCCCATCTTCGGGTTCTGTGCGAAACGAACCCTGTAAAGTCGTGAACAGCTTTTCTACCATGGGATGAAAAGACTTGTCTCTCCTATAACTTTCTTTAGTACACGCCAATATGACGGATTAGTTGTGTGTTCTTTAAACAAGGCATTTACATATGAGATAAGGAAAGATATTTGTATCACATTGATCAAATCAAGCTATTCCGTGAAATCCGTAAAATCCGTAAAACCCGCCTAGTTTTAGAAAAAGGTTACCCAAGCACACACACACATTTGCCCGGCAATTTCCCCCATCAAGCCTTGACCTAAGTAAACAACAATATCGTCCCATCTTCGGGTACTGTGCGAAACGAACCCTGCAGTAAAGTCTTGAACAGCTTTTTTATCATGGGATGAAAAGACTTGTCTCTTGAAAAAATTTCTTTAGTACACGCCAATATGACTGATTACAAATCAGTTGACTGTGTGGTTCTAAATTAAAAGTGTAAAATAAAAGAAATATTCGCCAAATCCGGGAAATCCACTGTTTCGTTCTCCAAAATAATATAGTTAGGATGATCTGCTGACAAAACAAACTATTCCCAACAACCATTCCAACGTAACTTCAAGCCCAAAAAATTATCTACACTAGGTGGCTACTAAGGATCTTACAGATTCAACGGAAATATGAATATCAAGGTTTCGTAGCAGCACGAAGTAAGATATGGCTTTGATAAAGCAAACGATGTTTTTAAAGTTCATTTTTTAATGAAGACATGTTTCGGATAAAACATCATCCATCGTCAGTTGTACAGTGCGGAATAAAATTAAAATGAGCAATAAATAGTTAACAAGGTGCGATATTAACAAGAGTAATTTAAGGTAACGAAACTATTTATACTAAGAAAGGAGACTAATTAATAAGAAAGAGATAGAAGAAAGGTGTTTGACCTGAGAATTTAAAGACGGCTGCTCCCAGAGGATGTGCATGGCTTCTTTGATTTTCAATTGGAAGCAACTGGAAGCAGAGTCGATAATTTTAAAACAATCTTCGGAATAAAGGGAACGACAATTTTGAGAATTTCTCATATGTATGTCGGAGGAAAGATGTTCACGGAAGCGAGTGGCAAAATGTCTGTTGGTTTCACCAACATAACAGGCATTACAGCCTGCACATGAAAACTTATAAACGACCCGCGATCGTAAATCCGTAGGGATGGCATCCTTAACCCCAAACAATCTCCTAATTTTAAACCGAGTAAACACCAACTTAATATCTAGGTCAGTGCAAAAAGTGCTAACTAATTTCTTAATTCTGCGTTGTGTTGTGATAGAAAAAGGACCGATGTACGGTAATTTAAAATACAGACAATTGTCCTTACGAGTAGTACCCTGAGAGGAATCGGAAGTGAAGTGATTGTTAAGAAATTTTCTAACAACACTCTCAATGACGTTTGAAGGGAACAAATTTCTCCCTAATGTTTTGGTAAGGTTATTTATATCAAGGTGAAAACCAGCCCAGGAGTTGTTGATTTTAAACGTTCGGTCTACCAGAGTGCGCACTAGTCCTGATTTGTAACTGAACGGTACAAAACTATAAAAGTTAGTGAGCAGACCAGTGTAGGTCTTCTTATGAAACACCGAGGTGATAATGCCCTGATTGCTATTATTATCAAGGAGAACATCTACGAAAGGGAGCTTATGGTTTTCTTCCTTCTCCATGGTGAACTTAATGTTGGGGTGCTGGTATTGATATAACTATAGAAAGATAAAGCATCCTGTTCGGTGTCAAACAAAGCAAAAGTATCGTCAACGTATCTACAGTAAAACTTAATACCCGAATTATAATCCTCTAACCAGCGTTTATCAAGGTGACCGATTAGTTAGCACTTTTTGCACTGACCTAGATATCAAGTTGGTGTTTACCCGGTTTAAAATTAGGAGATTGTTTGGGGTTAAGGATGCCATCCCTACGGATTTACGATCGCGGGTCGTTTATAAGTTTTCATGTGCCGGCTGTAGTGCCTGTTATGCATCCGTGAACATCTTTCTTCCGACAAACATTCCCGCATCTTTATACATCTGAGAAATTCTCAAAATGGTCGTTCCCTTTGTTCCGCAGATGGTTTTAAAATTATCGACTCTGCTTCCAGTAGCTTCCAACTGAAAATCAAAGAAGCCATGCACATCCTCTGGGAGCAGCCGTCTTTAAATTCTCAGGTCAAACACCTTTCTTCTATCTCTTTCTTATTAATTAGTCTCCTTTCTTAGTATAAATAGTTTCGTTACCTTTAATTACTCTTGTTAATATCGCACCTTGTTAACTATTTATTGCTCATTTTAATTTTATTCCGCACTGTAAAACTGACGATGTATGATGTTTTATCCGAAACATGTCTTCATTAAAAAATGAACTTTAAAAACATCGTGTGCTTTATCAAAGCCATATCTTACTTCGTGCTGCTACGAAACCTTGATATTCATATTTCCGTTGAATCCGTAAGATCCTTAGTAGCCACCTAGTCTTCATTAAAAAATGAACTTTAAAAACATCGTGTGCTTTATCAAAGCCAAATATGAATATATAATGAAATGTACTCAAAGATTATATAACTAAGGGTGGATACTACGGATTTGATGGATTGGATGGAAAATAAAAATTTACTACTCTCTCTCACTCTTTCTCTCAAGACTCTCTCACTAGAGGTGGATATGACGGATTTGACGGATTTGACGGAAAATGAATAAATAAACAAGTAAATAAATAAAAATAAATATTAACTTAATAATAATAACAACAACAACAATAATAATAATATATATATATATATTTATTTATTTATTTAATAAATAAATTTATTTTCATTTTTATTTATTTACTTGTTTATTATTCATTTTTCCGTAATTCCTTAAAATCCGTCATATCCACCTCTACTGAGAAAGTCTTTGACTAATTCTCTATTTGGATTCACGTTTCCGTTAGTACCGTGAAATCCGTAATATCCACCCCTACTGAGAAAGTCTTTGGCTTAGTCTCATTTGAATTCAAATCCCGTTAATACCGTAAAATCCGTGATATCCACCCCTACTGAGAAAGTCTTTGGCTTAGTCTCATTTGAATTCAAATCCCGTTAATACTGTAAAATCCGTGATATCCACCCCTACTGAGAAAGTCTTTGGCTTAGTCTCATTTGAATTCAAATCCCGTTAATACCGTAAAATCCGTGATATCCACCCCTACTGAGAGAGTCTTTGGCTTAGTCTCATTTTTAATCCAATTACCCGTAAATTGCGTGAGATCACAACAGTCACCCATGCGCAGAGTGGAACTTGCAGCTGCTGAGGATTTCAGAAGCTGGAACATATCATGCACAAAACTCTGTCTGCATTGACGGATTTCACGGATTTTGTGGTTTTTATGGAAGGGGAAATTATAAACCAACAAAACTCTATTTTTGCTCAAATCTCATACAGAAATTGTCACCTTGTTGGTTATGGAACTCTCGTTGCAATCGCATAAATTAGGATACAGAACTTTCCACCGTAGGAAACTTGAAGCTGTGGATTTTAGTAGTTGGAATACATCGGGAACAAAACTCTGTCTGTGCTGTTGGATTTTACGGATTGTGCGGGTTTTTTGGAAAAAGTAATTGTAATCAGTTTCTAATTCTGTCAAATCTCAGTCTCAAACATTTACACCTTTTTGGTTATTGCACTCTCGTTGGAATGGTTTGATTTACGTATAAATGAGCTGATTAACAATTGATTTCAACCCGATGTGCTTTTCATACTCATTTTTAGGTCCACTGAGTATCATTTGAGTGTGTTAAGATACGATGTGTGTTAAGATAAGATGTTAAGAAGGTCATTTCATTTCGGCATTAATATTCATCTTACTAGCATACCAGCTATAAAAAGAGGAACACTTTCGCAAGGCCATATCAGTCTGAAGATGATGCGGAGAGCCAACTATCCCTGCAACTCAACAGTGGGAAAATTAAGGGAGCAGCATATTTAAGCCCGATAATCGTCGATAAGTGCAGCGTAGTAAGCGCTAAGTGTGTTTGCAACATAGACGATGGTTTGCAAAAGGCACGGAACGAGGTGTGTAAGACGAGAGATGCTTGTGACAAAGCATTGCAAGGTTAGTACTGTTTGCTGACTTTCAATTTCAAGAATCTCTTGCTCGGTATTTGGGATGAAAAGTTAATTAACAGGAAAACGTTTTCGAGTCCTTGCAGGTGTTAAAAGCGTAGCCTTCTTCTTTAGCGCTATAAGTACGCAAGGACCGAAGAAAGCTCCGAAAGATAAAGACAAAACAGATGAGAGAAACGGTGCTGAAAGCGATGGCGAGCCTTTTACAGAAAGCCAAGTTTCCAGTACATCGAGCCAAGCATGGATTTCAACTCATCCTGCCGTAACTGATAAAAAGCTGAGGCCAGCCTTAAGCTACTGGATAGCACTGACAACGCCTGATGGCGCTCCCGCAAACCCGATAACAGTACATCGCGCGCTACTGGAATGTGGAGTCAACGCAACTGTAAGTCAGGTGCGTTCCTTTTGCTGTTTTGACGATTTTAGCAAGTTAGTATTAGCCCTCACACATACATGCTTAACGATAGAATCGAAAGTAGCATAAAACCACTTAAAAAGAACAAGTTTCAAAATAATTCACATTGATTGTTCAACTTATCTACATCAACATCTACATTTATTAAGTTGACAAAATCTTGTAAGACATCACACACCTTGTACAGTGACACCTCTTTCCCTCTTATTCGGCCCTGGCGGAATATTTTATCTTATGTGTCCCTGACGATGCCGTTGAGCGGCGAAAGCTCAAACTTTTAGTATTTTAGCGTTTTTTACAGTAGTTCAAGGCCACATTTGTATTTTAATCTTTTTAATCAAAATGCTACTGAAGGACAACATCGAAAGATTGCAATTCACATTGACTTTCAAGAAAATTGATATAACTGTAATGACACTCATGCATTCATAAGGCTCTTAAAATTGACAATATCCGAAAGTTAGAATTATCCCTCGGACAAACATGCTAAACGAGAAAATCGATAGGGGCATAAAACTGCTTATAAAAAACAAGTTTCGGATGAATTCACATTAACTCTAAGGCAAATTTACAAAATTGCAATGACACTCTTGAATTAATAGGGCTATTAAATTTTGGTGGTTTGCACTTGAACTAGAGCTATCGTTTCTCTTTAGATTTTGTTGATAAGGTCCCCTGTCGAGAGGGCAAAGAATCACTCGCCATGTAGGAGCTGTTCAAAGTTATGAAAGATCACAGTAACGGGTTCATGCAAGATCTTGTAACATCATCCTACCAGCACTGTTTTATATTCGAGGCTCGGAAATTTTTAGAAGATCCTGATGACGTGGTATTAGATGAATGTGGTACCGAGAACGTTGTTCGTGTTTGCCTCGTCCAGTCTTAATTTAAGTCGGTTCTATCTTTGCCATGGCTAAGATACAAAGTGTCAAACTTATTACCGATCGTTTTGGCTTGGATGACACCACCCAAAGCACGCATTTGCAGGAGCCAAGTGAAGATGGAGAACCACGCAATGGAGACAAATTGACGGTCCTTATAAATGACATCTCAATTGCGATGAGGAGGCTGGACTATCCCTTTACAGGGGTACCATTTACAGAAAGTGTGAAGGCGCCGCTTACAGTTACTCTTACAAGTGCGATGTAAAGGCTTTTGTAAACAGCCTGGCCGCGAAAGAGTCCTTTAAGGCAAGGCTTCTGAAGGACATGAGGAAAGTAATAGATATCCTGGCTGACCCCGACTGCGAGGTAATCCGCCCTATCATTGTGGACTACAACCTTATAGAGGTGAACGATGGGTACTGTTGGTCTGTCTCGGAAAGACGGTTCCTAAGAAATGCAATTCCCGCCGAGAAAGTTGGCCTCGTGACTCCCAGAGCTTTCTCACGGTATGACGCACCTAAAACGCCTAAAACGCCATCTTACGTCCCGCAAAACGACGTGGATCAGTTCTGGCCGCAGTCCCGTGCACCATCCAAGCAGCTCCAGCACACGACGAAAACCGCTCAGAAGAGACAACCATTCCGAGCAGCGCAGGATCGGTTACAGAGGCTGCCCTTCCAAATGTGAATGACTGTGCTATTTCAGAAGAATTGCTTAGATCCTGTAGCACCAAGAGGCGCAGTGATTATCCGCTCAGCCAAGATCAAGCGAAGAGACGAAGGGATAACACCCTCTTAAAGTACTTTAGCGTTAGTCAAAAGTGAAAAATGACGAGACCAAACTCGAAACGTCTGTCAATCGAGAAAGATCATTGCATGAATACAAATTGAAACCTTGACCTTTTTGCTTTATTTAATAGTAAACTCATTCCAATGACAGTGTGAATTTTCCTAGTAGAATAAAATGTTTCAGTTGATGAATAGCATGAGTCCTTAAGGCCTTTGTTTTTGCACGTCAAATGTATCTTGGCATTTAGAAAAGTGTTCATTTCAGGTGCATTACCCCTAAGTAAATTTGATTGCAGCCCTTTTCTTCAGAGAGTCCGCCGTTCTTCCGTTTTGAAACTTCGGGATCTTAGAATAGCTGTCCACTGTCCAAATCCATGCCTATCCATCCCTTTCTCGAGACAATCGTCCTCGTCCGCCGTAAATTTAATCACCCGGCGATGACCGCTTTGGATTTGCAATCGGTTTGTCGGTGGGGCATTCCTCTTAGGGGTCACGCTTTTCGATTCTGCAGTTTCACCCAGTGCTGCATAACTTGAAGTTACATCGCTAAACCACGCGCTCACCTCCTTATCCACTTCAGAGCCTTTGGTACCTTGTAGCTTTTGCAGAAACTCGTGAGCCTTCACAGTAACTTCTCGCGACCTTTGCTTTTGATAGTGAACTTTGGCGACGGCTGAGCTGTGTTTCTGATCTTCCGACAAAATCATTTGCTCTTTGCTAGTGAGCTGATTGAGGCATTGCGTTTCGACGATTTGACGACAGCGCGTCGGGTGAATGTACTTTCCGATTGCGTCAAAGGCTAGTTTACTCATGACGTCGCCCAATTTGCTGTGTTGCCCTCCATTTCTCGTGACAAGAACGAACTCGCACTGGGGTTTTAGCAATGGCCTCACGAAATTGATGTAGTTATCGAGTACTTGCATGCTTGCATCGGTCAGAATCAAGGAGTCAATTGCAAATCCGTATTTGCGGACAGTCGTGAACTTTTTCTGGTCAATAAACCCCCCGTTCTCCTTCACTGCTCGAAAAATGTCGACTGTCAAGTGCCGATAAGTCATAGGGCGCGGCCCCTTCACTTTAATGAACAAGTACATCGACACAAATCTCGTGGCAAATGTTAAGTCTGATGGGTTCACTTGACCTGGATTGCTCTTGCACATCTTAACGGTGTTTTTGTAACGTGACAAGTGAAATGTCACCACTTGCAGCAATTCCTCCATTGTCGCCCGGTGACCTCGAGCTTCTAATGTGTCGATGTCAAGCTCTCGAGTCCACTGCAATGTCATCATTTTTGCTATTGTCTTTCTAGCTCTCGTAAGGTACAGTTCAGTCGCAGATAGGTTTCGCAGAACTGCATCTGATGCCCCATTGATTTTGCTATAGTCCATTAGTTCGGATATTGCGTCTATGTAGCCCAGTCACCCACCATGTCCAAGTTTGCACTCGCCTTGCAAGTAGTCTATGAACTTGAACAAAAGATTTGGGGAGCACAGACTGTAGTCTATTACTTCAAACGTTAATTCTTCCTCCTCTTCACAACAAAATTTCAGAAATTTAAAGCTTCTCTTCACTATTTGTTGAGCTGTGCGATCTTTCTTGCAACCCCCATCACTACCAGTCAACCATTTCGCGAATGCTTCACCAATTTGGCCGGAGACTGGGAACGAGGGACCAACTATGACACATGTTTTGGCCTTTGGCTTGATTTGCAGTCATTTGTAGTGGCCTTTGATAACTTAGTGTCCGCAACTTGTAATGAATATTGAAGTTCTGTCAGGTTGGGTTTTTCGTCAAAATAAAAGAACCAGCTATGCTTAGAATTGACATGTTTCCTGCATCTACGCTGACATTGAAATCCTTCGTGTTCGCATACTTGAATTGGACAATGGTACAAGCTGTCCGTATCTTCTTTCTCTAAGTGAAGCCGTTTTGGTTTTGGCGACGCACCATCAAATGTAGACCAATCGACTTTGACCTTCTTGTTCATTCTCGAAAAAGACGAACTTATTTAGCGAACAGACCTGTTTGTACCGCTTAGCAAAAACCGTCAAAAGAATCACACCCATTGGCAAACAATAGAGCCATCATTTAATTTGGAGCTTGTTAGCACTTGTCCCTACTGGCCTGAGCTTATTACTATTGTAGTCAAATTCATAACAGAGAGTTACATCCCAAATGGGTTCGGGCCTGCCCAGGCAAGCCTGTGCAAGTTCAAACTTGCTGAGGCATGCCTGTGCTTGCCATTCTTCATTATTCTTAAGTAAATCCAAGTTGGCGTTAGTATGGCGTTGGTGTGATAGTGTTCAACCTTAGCTTGCCCGGAAAAGTAAAAAAGCGCCTCGAAAAGTCTGTTAGAATCGGCTGCTAGACTCTGTTTCGTGTTGAGTCAAACGTAAACACAACAAACGTTTTTCCGTGCAATTAAATAGCGATAAAAACATAGATGGCGAAAAGAAGAACGATTCTATTGAAGGAACTGTCATTTTCTTAATAGGAACCATCTTACTTCAATGGAAACTAATGGCTAGGAACAAATTGTTCCTCGTGTCAATGAAAAGGAACATTTCATATTCAAAATGGAACTCATTAATAGGAACAATCGTTCCTCAAATGAATAAAAAGGACCGAAATGATAAAAAGAGGAAAAATACCAATGGAAAGACTTGTTCCTGAGCGTTTCATCGCAGGTAGCCCAAGCTCGCGATTTGTGTTGACCTTTGTAACATAAACAGTGGCGCGCGTCACGAACTAGTAATTTAAGCATTGCATGACCTTTGTGTCATGGTGAAATTATGAGGATTTGTATGGGAGAAAATTGTTTCGAATTTGAAGGCAAAATTAGGAATGATTTTTCAATAAAATCTCCTCACCTTAACTCCTCTATAGTTTCTTTTGTGTCCTGTCTAGTTTCTTGGTCGATTTGTGGCGATTTCGTGGAGTTTCTGTTCCAACGGTTTCTCTCTATATATATACCTTTCCAAGGTAGGGGACTGATCCAGAACTGCGACCCGATCCACTGACAGAAAACAGCCGTAAATTCCTTCCAAAGACTCCAATGGCTTCGAAATTCCACGTGAATCACGGCGGATAGTAACAGAATACATCCTTTGTAGGTTTCTGAAGACCAGTAACATGCGGAGGGAATTATTCCTGAATAATAACCACAATCTCTTCCGTCGAGTCCCATCGAAATCGACTTGATTAATAAATGCAGTGCCCCAACCGTTTCAAATTTGGCTTAGTGACCCGGCCTATGAGTCAAATAACTTACTCACCCATGGTCAACGGTCAATTGATCCCATAAACAATCACACTTTCAGTCCCATTGGCTACCGGGTGAGTAAAGTAATTTGACTCATAGGCCAGGTCGGTAAGCCAAATTTGAAGCGGTTGGGGCACTACACTTATGAATCAAGCCGATTTCCACGGAAAAGATTGTGGCTATTATTTAGGAATAATTCCCTCTGCACGCTACTGGTCCTCCGAAACCTACAAAGGATGTGTTCTGTTACTATCCGCCGTGGTACTCGTGGAATTTCGAAGCCATTGGAGTCTTTGGAAGGAATTTACGGCTGTTTTCCGTCAGTGGATCGGGTCGCAGTTCTGGATCAGTCCCCTACCTTGGAAAGGTATATATATAGAGAGAGAAACCGTTGGAACAGAAACTCCACGAAATCGCCACAAATCGACCTAGAAACTAGACAGGACACAAAAGAAACTATAGAGGAGTTAAGGTGAGGAATTTTATTGAAAAATTATTCCTAATTTTGCCTTCAAATTCGAAACAATTTTCTCCCATACAAATCCTCATAATTTCACCATTATGCAAAGGTCATGCAATGCCCAAATTACTAGTTCGTGACGCGCGCCGCTGTTTATGTTACAAAGGTCAACACAAATCGCGAAAAGAGAACAATAGTCCCATGATGGGAACGTTCCCAAAGCGAAAACAGGAACGGTGCAAAAAATAAAAGTCAATTTAAAACCAAGTTAAGGGATGCAGAAAACACACCGAAGCATCCTATGAATCTCTATGCCGAATACATACAACAGCCAAGATTGGCTGCTGAAACATGTTGAAATGTGGAGGTAAAATTTTTGGGAAACGTAGAGATGAAAAGACGACATTTTTTTAGACTAGGGTCTTCCACAGGAAGCGCGAGTAATTTTAAAATCCGGTTACTGGAAAACAGTCAAGACCCATCCAAATTTTATGTCAGTTTAAACACTTTTTTATAACAGGCTGTTTTACTGACTTAATAAAACAATAACAAAAACTAAAACTTTTAATTTTTTGTGGGACCATTCTAAAAGTACAAAAGTCCACAAAACGAAATATCAGACAGAAACACTATGAAACTGATGCTAACTGCCACGCGGGTATTCGTTGCTCCCTATAAAAATCGCAATGATTTAAAAAATCTCCAACAGCACTACTAACAAAACTTACGATAAATTTATCTATCAATAAAGACCAAAAGTATTTAAAGCTTGTGTACAAACCATCACAGCTGAGAGTGCTCACATCCACGCCCCAGGCTCCTTCAATTCCGCACTGAATTACTGAAGGACCGCTGAGTTGTTGATCGAGGTGGGCACAAGAAAAAGTACAAATGGCTCCATAATCTTGATCGGACGAGTTGCAGTGAGAAGGAGAGACATGCACACCATTACCCACAGAAAGCTTCTTGCACTTGGGTACTTTTTGGCGCAATCAGTTATTAAGAAAAACAATTAATGAAAATAGAAGGAAAGTTAAGGAGAAGCTAAAAAAAGCACAAGCATAAATAAGGTAAACAACATGAATTTTACCATGCCAATGATAAACCGTAACCCTAGTTTAATGTTTAAGGCTCACATTCATCCGGTAGGCTATGGAAGCATTTGTTTTTGTTTTGAAAAGGTTCTTTTGTTAAACCCTGCAATCTGATTGGCTAGATCTCGATGTGGATGGAGTTTTCATTTACAGAAATTGTACCCCGGCACGCAATGCATCTTGAGTGAAGTGGGCATTTAAAGATGAAAACTCGTCACGGTTCGCTGAGGCTGAAATATCCAGATGGTGCTTTAGGTCCGGTTGCTTTGATATAAACTCACTTCATACGAACAATTGTTTTCCCTCGTTATGAGATCATGGGTTCGAAGCCTATCACTGCTTCCCCGAACACTTTATTACGGTTGGCAAAAGGTTGGCAAACATTCTCCATACATTCGGAAAGAGTGAGAACGAGGAATGGATTGGTCTAGCGCTAAATTTAGACTGAGGTCATCTTAGTAGTGACTATTCACTGTGTTCTGTTTTTTCGACGCCAATAGGATCGGCTAAGGTCCCCTTCTGGGGTGGTAATAATAATGTGGTCTATCGATCCCCAAGCCGATCACCATTTATTTGACTTATTCTTAGAAGAATTCTCAAATCTTATTGAACGGACAACTGATTCATCTGGAAGTCTTCTGATTGTTGCAGACTCCAATGAAAATAGAGGGAAAGTTAAGGAGAAGCTTAGACGTGACTTAGGTCGTCTTAGTAGTGACCATTCACTGTGTTCTGTTTTTTTCTGTTATTCGATAGGATCGGCTTATGCCCCCTTCTGAAGTTCAGTCAAATCTAAATTTAGCGCATGCCTTATGATGCTACTGCCGTGCTGAGTTCTGATCATCGCAATGATTTTAGCATGACCTTTACAGTTACGTCCTTCTCGCGCAGTCTTGTACAGAAAGCCCTCTGTCGTCTAACTCTCAAAATTGACTGTAAGTGAATATAATTGTTCTCCTAACGCAGTAAAGCTGCTCAGTATATATCCACATTTGCCTATTTGTTGGCTTTCTTTGTCAGTGCAGACTAAGAAGTAAAGATCAGTAAGGATCATTGAGTTTTTCTAACCAAAGCAATCAGACCATCAGCGATTAATCAACGAGAATTTTGTTTCTAGTCCTGTTGTATACGCTATGAAGTACAAGGTGAAATTTGATAGACTAAATGTATGTTAAAGTGGTAAAATTATATAATTAGCAACACATCCCTTTAATTAGCGAGATCGGCCCCATTCCCCATAAAGGTGGACATTCTAAGTTGCAAATAACAAAATGACATTATCTCAGAAGATACTATTGATTTGACATATGTAGTCCTCAGCAATATCACATGGTACGTCTTTCCATTTTCCGGAACGCCGCAACATTTGGACACAATTCTCCTTGCCCCCGTCGTTGTTAGGTTCGCCGTCATTCCAATTATTGTAATTAACACTTGACCCGTCGGCCCAAAGCCACTGTGATTTGTTCTTTGGATCCCTGTGCAACCCAATGAGCGCGTTTTTTTGTACGAAAGGAACAAGTGCCTTTTGTTCCGCTTCCGTATGCAATACTGCAAGGCTCGATCCTAATGCTTCACATGCAGATTTCGCTGAGTAACCCCATGTAGGTGCGTCGTCCCGTATCAAGTAGCAAGACCTGCTGATTCCTTGAAACCAATCCCTTGGGCACGGTGCTGGAAACGAAAAGTTTTTGAAACGATGATAACTCTACTGATTTCTTTTCTTAACAACACAACTCTGGTTCTTATAAACATTAAAGTGCTATTATGGCGAAATTCACACCTCTATCTAAGTATTTTAAAAATATGAACAAGTAGTCTGTACGAGAAGAAGAATATTATTTACTATTTTCAAATATCTCTTTTTTTCCAGAGATATTCAAGTTCTTAAAATATGCAAATTAGCTAAATGATGACGTCATATGCTCAATCGAATTTTGGTGAAATATGATGAAAAACGATATCTCAGCCAATTTGTATCAGAAATGCTTTATTTTTACAGAAATATTCTACTAAAAGATGTGCTTCACAATATGAGCTTATCAGTACTGTTACCATGGCAACATACTGGGTTCCAGACCTCCCAGATGTTAAAAGCTTTGCAGGCCACCTTTGGGTATCTCTTTTGATATTTGCCAATGGTGCCTCATCTGCATGATCCAGTAATAAATAGGTTAGGTCGAGTTCGTGGCCTTGTTAAATGTTTTTCTAGCTGAAAATCACTAAAGTATTGAAATCAGATTGGGGGGAGTGGAAAAGATCGAGTTCCCATGGAACCGAATTTTTTGAAGCGGTGGGTGAGTTGCCCGTAAAACTATCAGCCTACCAAGTTTCAATGGTCTCTGCTGCAAATTGACCGAGATAGCTCTATTTGTATACTTGCTATATTGGGTTGATACTATGACATCATAAGTCATCTCATTTGCATATTGTACACATTTTTCAAACTTTAATATCTCCGGAACCTATGCAGATATTTACAAACAGGAAACAGCATTTTTAATCTTTCCTGAAATTCTATGTACTAAACTTAAAAATTCAAGAGGTAAAAATTTGATCATAGTAGCACCTTAAAGTACTGACAGAAAAAACCATGTATCTTCAAAAACCATGTTTCTTCAGCCAGACTAAGGTTCGTCGCAACAATGATACAAAGAAACCTATATGGAATATATAGATCTGTAGGCTCAGTTTGCAAATGAGGTACTAAAAAAGGATAGTAGGTACTAGTCCTTAGTAAGATACCAGTAAGACGTTCCGTTCCGGCGCTTTACCTTTGTTGTGACAGCCCCGACAGTATAGCTTTCTGGGAGAATAAAAAATGTGATTTCTTGTTTAATAATGTCTTCCTTAGCCTTAATCAAAGGAACAAAAGCGTTACTGCAATACACTTGCGAATCAAGCGAAGTTTCTGGTCTCCTTTGCGCTCCCACAGACCACCATGGTCGTTGCTTCTGTTTAGCGACTGCTATGCGCTGTTGTTGCGACTGCTGCTTTGTTATGTTTTGGATACTGTTGGTACATTTAGTCTTCTGTTTAACCCTTTCACCGCAAGAGGCCTCCTATGATGGGTAAAATCTTCTGGCGATACCCAGAGTAAAATCTATAAAGTCCCCTTGGTGGTGAAAGAGTTAAGGAGATAGTGTTTAAAGTGCTTATGAAATGAAATTTTTCTTGCCTCTATGGAAAGTTTGAACTTCTGTGAACTTAAATGAAAGGGTTTTGAGTGTTGGATACCAATCGGAATCGTATTTTTTGGCTGCGAAGTTGTGTTGGTCGCGATAAAAAGTGGTTCCAATTTGACGCGCACGATCATAATTCATTGCTGTGACCTAGGAACGTTGACTCACTGCTACGCGCGTTATGGCGGAACAGAGGAAACGGAAGAGTGGAGGAAGATATTGCGTTGCTTATTTGGCCAGTCTAACCAGCTGCAAGGACAATGATTATGCAGAAGGTGCAACCAAGCACAAATTTCCATCGGAGGAAACGAGACGTGCCAAATGGACCTGTTTTGTCCGAAGACACAAAGGATTTCGTGCTCTTTCGAACGTCTCATCTTTGCTCGGTTCATTCGAAACTACCTGTTTCGAGCAAAACACCTAAACCTCTCAGGAGATGATGAAAAAGGTTACGACTTTCCTCGCACCTACAGCCATTCCGACGAGAGATATGGCATATATTCTCCCCCTGAAAGTGACTGTGATCAGAGGCAAGTAAGAAACATAATGGAAATTGATTCATGATATGGAAGGGCTTGTTCCCTTCATGTATGAAGACTGGTAGCTTTTATTCAGAGAATAGTTTTTCGTACTGAGAATATGTGTGACTAAATTTTTAATTTTGCTCACTGTGTTAGTAGGGTCATTCAGAAACATTTCCAAATTAGCATAAAGTTGACTCTGAAAAGCACCAAAAAAAAATAAATAAATAAATAACAGAGTAATTTACCGGTAGTCTGTATTGAAATTGTTTGCAATTATTTTCAATATATTGTTGAGTAGATTATTTCAACTGTGTTGACCCCAACATGATACCCACATTTAAATATCCTGACAAAGTGTAACCTTGATTCAATTGATTTTTATTTTCAATTGTTTTATACTCATTATACTAATGCACAAAAGCAAAGAAACCAAAAATCAAACCAGGCCTTACACCAAATTATTTCTGTACATCTCACTACGCTAAACCTGTTTAGGAATGGAAAAACTTTGTGAAGATTCAGACCTTAAAATGGTAGTTTTACACTACTATTCACTGTTGAGTAAGAACTTTAGGACACCCATTCAGTGGAAAGGGGTCCATTGGCCTATCAGAAGCCAATTGCAGAAAGGTTAAATTGGTAGTTTAAAATATTATGCCAAAATCCACCATATCACCACAGTATAATTTAAAAAGTTTATCATTTTCAACATTGATGAACCCTCCCTCATTCTAAGGTTTTCTTTTATTCCTTTCTTAGCTTATGGATGACGTAGTCATGCCAAGAGGTATAGGAGGCACTCGATGTCACTCACTCACTCGTTTCTGATTAATTTATTCATTAAACTTGGATGAAACATTTCTTCTGTCCCTCCCCTGGTAAGTATTTTATTTGTCCCCGGAGTCCTCTTTGCTCAAGGTTTGCAAGTTTCAGGTTGTAGCAGAAATGCGTAGATTCTTGCTCGACTGTTTATGTATAATGAAGTAAATATGAATGGCGTCGATCAGAGCATGTGAAGATTGAAAAGCGGATGATTTTTCGTTCTATCCTCTTGAATATACTTTTGTGGAGTTTGAAAGTGGAAAGCTAATACGATTAAGTACACAAGCTACGAGAACAGAAGATGGAAATCGACGAAATTTGCGCACTGATATCTTAAAAGCGATGATGAAATTGCTGTTCCTATCGACGATTTTTCATGTCACTCGGAGGAAGAAGCAGGGAGGAATGAATGTCTTAATGATCAAAGCAAGTTGTTTCGATACCACTAGCACGGGTACGGTTGGAGTTCAAGACAAGAGAACAGAAAGAAAACAACGCCAAAAGCATATGTTTATATAACAAAACTAGGCATGCTATGGCCATCAAGTGTTTGGAAATAAATTTCCTGCGACCGTAAGCAAGGAAATAAGACATTCCCTATCCTCAGGAGCTTTAGACAAGGACCCAAAGCAACTAATTCGTTTGAGCAAAGGATTGGAACATTCAGCAATGAATTGAATCCCCCATCTCGTGATGAGTACTGCGTGTTGTTGCATATCAGGTTAAAGCTAGCTTAGACTCTTGTCTTATGTTTGACGCAACATACATTCACGTCGCAATCGCTTTAGTGAATCAAACATAAACAAAGTAACCAGCACAGCTTTCCTATTAAAAACAAAAAACCGTATTTAGACATGCAATACATTTGTTTTGGGAGAAAAATATGATGATTACTGCTTAAATTGAGACAGGCACATATTGGATCACTATCGAAGACGAGATCGCAAATTACTGAAATGTCTGAAATAGCTTCAATGGTATGTAAATTAAATGGCCGTGGTAAAGACCGTTTTAGCTTGTCGTTCTGTTTTCCCAATGTAGACCATGTGATCTTCCCAAGGGGATTTGCCTTTTGTCATTTCATACATTATGCTACATATGCACGTGAAAAAGGCGAATTTTCAAAGAAACAGTTCTCTAGGATAACATCACATGGTCTACATTGGGAAAACAAAATCTACAAGCTAAAAAGGTCTATTCTGAAATGTAGTCGCCAAAACACCGATCTTGTTCAGAAAGTCTATATCCTTTGGCTTAAATAAACGATCAGTAATAAAAAATATTTGTGAAAGTAGTTCAATATTGTGGTAAAAAAACAGTTACAATGCTGTAACATAGCTGCAGATTTCTGGAGGTCATACGTTTTTCAGGGTGACACATAACGCTCTCTTTGATGGGAGGTTGCGTGAAGGGCGAGAATACATCCGTCACAATAATAAGTTTGATAGACTCTGGGAAAGAGGTTGCATTACTTGTCAAATGCAGGTCGCAATTAGTGTAGCAAGATGCATCCATGAGCTAGCTCATAGGGCCTTTGATTTTTTTACACAGCCGAGGAACAGGAATCAAACCAAATCCTTCCCATACTAAAAGAAGAAAAACACTTACGTGCTCAAAGCAGGGGCACCCAACGACAAGTTTCGGTAGATATCTGTTCGGTGGAGGGTAATTCGCCTTGGGCTTTCGGCGTCGATTAAAGAGAGCACTCGGATTTTCGTTACTAAAACGTGGCCTAAAAGATTCGAAATAGGGAAATCATAGCCTTTGAGCTTTTCGGAAAGGTCGTAATTGCTGTTTTTGGCAGTCAAAAAGTAAGCTAGCATTTTCGGAAAGAAAGTAGTTCCTTAGAAAGCTCGTGGAAAGTTCATTTCAGCTTGTATTTTCTCAAAGGAAGATTTTGTTCCCTAACATTTTCGGGCAATTAAAATTTCAGCTAGGGAATCCCAAGAGATGAACTTCTTCTAGCTTATGAAAACAACACTTTCAACAGACTTTAAACACCACAAGGTACTTAAAAATGCCTTTCTACAGCTTTTGGTTGATTTGGCTCGTATGGCGCCCCTGTCAAAGTGTGGAATAGTCTTGAAAGGGCATCACCGAGACAGCAACAGCATGCTGATTTGCCCCCTATCCACTTCGCGGTCATGATTGACCTACACTGTGACACCTAGTCCAGTAGTTTTTGTTGACTGTGAAATTAGATTAAATTATTGGTGACTGTGTTGCTTTGGCTGAAAAGGTGCATTTTGATAATTTGGAACACATGAACACATCCATGGAAATTTAGCAAAGTACTCCCCCTCACCTCAAGCAAAAATCAAATCCTTAAAATATTATTGAAATATTTTTGTGCACATCAAATGTTTGTTTCAAAATACCAAAAAGGGCTATTGAGTTTACAATAAATGTAAATATTTATTACATTAACTGAGAATAGGGTGTACACTGTATGTGCACCCTATGCTGCAAGCACAAGAACACTATACTTGCTTGATGTACTTACTGCAGACTCCAAAATAATTCAAGATGTTTCAAGACATGATGAATGCTCAGACTTCAGTATGAATTTGAGGATGTTACTTTCTTGTATAACTGGGCTGACTGTATATACTGACTGGATTTGCAAAAAGGTACTTGCGCTAAAGTTGCCAACCAAAGTAGCCATTATTAAGACCAGTGCTATTTTTCTTCTCTCCTCTTTCCCTTCTCCTCGCTCATTTTCTTATTCCTTTGCTTTTCTTGCTGTGGTGCGATTTTCGGGCCCCTCAGGCCCGGTTCAAACGTCGAACTTTACATGTGCCGAACCTAATACCCATTTGGGTCGACTCAAATTATTAAGTTCGACAGTTGATTCAGACGTCGTTGAACCTAACGGCGTCGAACTTAATTTGGTGATAAACACAAAACCTTTGAGGTCGGCGGTTCTTGTTTCAAGTCTTGATGGAATCAATGTTCCACGGCGAAACGAAAACTGTGCAAATTCGGAGCTTGTTAAGCTCGCTAATGCCATCCGTGAAAATAAAAGAAGGCGCTTAAACATACAAATGGCATTACACCACCATAGAAAGCAAGTTTTACAGATGTTTCTTTCGTTCTTTTGTTATTGATTTCATCCCAACGAGATAACATCACGAATGTTCCTCAATCCTATCGTCGGTTGGGCAGAAATACACAGGTTGACGTATATCGCGTTTTTTAAGCGTGAAGAACAAGCTCCCTCCTCCTTTCCCACCATCTTGTTTGAAGGCATGCCTTTTGCGCATGACCCCTTGCTTGAACGTGTAAAATCGTGGGTAAAAATAATTTATATAAGGTATTTATAATGTATGCATTACGTTCGGCACATGTAAAGTTCGAAATCGCGATAACAAATTAGTTGACTTTATCATTCCGTTCTCCAAAGTATTAAGACAAATGATTTCGACTCTGATAACATTATAATGGGAGGAGACTTCAATTGTCCATTAAATCCTATTGTTGACAAAAGAGGTGGAAATCTTATGTCAGTTAAAGTGTAATCAACGCAATAGAACGTTTGCAATGGGAACTTTATCTTCATGATATTTGGCGTATTAAAAACCCACAGAGCGCAGTTTTACGTGGAGTCAACCAGAACCATTAGTTTTGTCTAGATTAGATTATTGGCTTATTTCAAACTCGGTATCAGATAATGTTTGTGATGTCGATATCATACCATCTATTAAAACAGATCACTCTGCGATCAAAATAGAATTTAAAGATGTTGGTGATGGTGTTAAGGGCTTTGGACTTTGGAAATTAAACTGCTGGTTATTAAGAAATGAAGTGTATGTTGACGAAATAAATAATATGATTCCTACCTGGATACACGAAGGTAGAACAGACCTGTCTGATCCGCGCTCAGTATGGGGCTAGGTTAAGTATAATATTAAGAAGCATTCCAGAAAATACTCTATGAATAAGTACAAACAAAGAGGAAGAGAAGAGCAAAAACTAAACTAGCAATTTCAGGAAGCGCATTTAGCTTTTCAAAATGACCCATCTGAGGAAAATTTGGTAGCTTTAAATGTCCTGAGAGAAAGAATGGAAAAAATGTACGAAGAAAAAGTTGAAGGTATCATTATAAGATCCAGAGCACGCTGGCATGAACATGGAGAAAAGAACTCTAGGTATTTTCTTAACTTAGAGAAACAAAAGCATATTAAGAAACATGTTCGGGAACTTCGGCTGAGTGGCGTTATTACTTCTGACCCTTCTGAAATTTTACATGCTGAAAAGGAGTTCCACAAAAGCCTGTATAAATCTCACCGTTTGAATGATATATGAAATCACAACTGCGAGAATCATTCTTCATTTGAAATCTCACCGTGTTTATGCACAGCAATCGGAAGCCTCCTTTAATTACGACGATCTTCCAATACCAAATCTTTCAGAAGATTATAGACAGTTTGGTGAAGGAGTTATTACCTTAGATGAATGCCCGAAGGTCTTGAATCCTTTTGCTTTAAATAAGACTCCTGGGAACGATGGATTGCCAATAGAATTTTATCGAACTTTTTGGAACTCGGTTGGAGTACTTTTAGTGGAATCTTTCAATAAGTCTTTTATAAAAGGAGAAATGAGTCCATCGCAGAAACAGGCCGTAATTACACTGATTGAGAAAAAAAGATCAAGACCGTTGGGATCTTAAAACTGTCGACCAATTTCCCTTCTAAATGTTGATGCAAAAATTGCCTCTAAAGTTACTGCTGAAAGACTGAAGCGTGTGCTGCCGGATATAATACACGAAAATCAGTCAGGATACGTTCCAGGTCGAAATCTTTGTGACAATATTCGCTCGATCCTTGACATAATGGAATATACAAAAGATAACGACAAACCCGGTATTTTATTTTTTATTGACTTTGAAAACGCTTTTGATAGCTTAGAAAGGGACTTTCTTGATAAATGTCTAGAACTATTTAAGTTTGGACCAGATTTTATAAGATGGGTTAATATTTTCTACAAAAATATTCAAAGCTGCGTCATAAATAATGGTCTGTGTTCCCACTACTTTAATATAGAGCGTGGAGTCAGACAAGGAGACCCGCTCTCTCCTTACCTTTTTGTAACGGCGGTTGAAATTTTAGCTATTGCCATTAGAAATAAAGATAGTATCATAGGAAGAGAAATTAATGATTTGGAGACTAAACTGTTACAGTTTGCTGACGATACAACAGCTGTTTTATCGGATTTGAACTCCGCTAACCGGCACTTTTTAGCTTACTTGAAAAGTTTGAGAAGGCTTCTGGTTTAAAACTAAATGCTAAAAAGACCGAAAATGTGGATTGGTTCTCTTCAGAGTTGTGAAGATCAAACACTCGGAGTCAAATGGCAAACCTGTGTTAAATTCTTAGGGATTCATATAACGTATGATATCAAGCTGTCAGTTGAAAAGAATTTTAAACAAAGACTAAGGAAAATAAAAAAAAAATGTTATTAACCTTTGGAAAGTCTGGGGGCTGTCCATCCATGGTAAAGTAACGATTATCAAGGCCTTTTTGCTTTCAAAAATGATTTACCCTAGTTCTGTGTTAACTACTCCACCTGAAATTATAAAAGAATTTTTAAATTCTTTTATAATTTCAGGGAGTAGTTAACACTGGGTATAAAAATACTCTAGTGTTTCATTTCCTATGGAATGGAAAAGATAAGGTTTCTAGACGCTCCACCTATGCGCCCTACGACTCTGGCGGTATCAACATGGTTGATTATGAAAACATGGTTAAAGCCTTAAGGTTAAGTTGGTTAAAAAGAATAACTGATGATAGCTGCAGCAGTTTCTGGAAAATTTATCTTTACGATCTCTTAAGTAGTCACGGGGGATTATTTGTATTTAATTGACACACATGTAAAATGAGGGTTGTGGTGCAGTTGCGCACTCAAAAAACATATTAAACAAAACCTCGTCGCGCCGCTCCTCGGTTTTGTTTAATATGTTTTTTTGTGCTTACTGCAACCAGAACCCTCATTTTACATGTGTGTGTCTTTGAATAAACACAACGCGCAGAGCGGGGTGGTGCGGAACGAGCGAAGCGAGGACCGCGTGGGTGGCGAGCGAAGCGAGCGCCGCAGCAGTGGTGGTTGGGTAGCTGCCCAGGCAAGCAAAACCGGTTAAAACCGGTTTTAACTGATTTGACCGGTTTTAATAATTAATTTGCACCACACTGTCACCCTATTGAAGAAAACTGCACACATTATATACGCCAAGATGGCTCCAGCACAGGTTGGGGATGAGGGGCTTGCCGAGTTTTACGGATATGACGAGCCGGCGGGGGGAAACCCCAGGGCGGGGGAAAACCCCGGGCCGCCCGCCCAAGCCGTTGTATATGATGAGTTTCAAGTTTCACAAACCAATTTTAATGGTTGGCTTAATGTTTGGAGGTTGGATGTTAATCCTGAAAAACCCAACAGACAGAGCATTGCTGATTTTACAAAAAACACAATGCGCGACAAAGCCTTCGACGTTGTAAAAAGTGAAATTGATAGAATCGGCAGCATAAAAGCACAGTTTGGACTGGAAGTACATTTTAAAAGGGAAAGGGAAAATAAAACGGGGAAATGGAAGAAGAAACGCAAAGGCACTACTTTCAAGACTTTCCTCGTATTTTAACAAAGGCAAACCTCGAAGAAGAATTTGACCACGCATTTGATTTATTTACTGACGACATTAACGGAGACATTGATAATTGGTCAGAACGAGGATCAGGATGGGCCATTGATAAAATCACAATTGCCTTTGTTAACGTAGCAAAATATAGTCCTTTGAGAGGCGGCACTTACATTCGTACACCCAAAAAACTGGCCGCCAAAAAAGCAATTATAAATGCGCAAAACCGAGATAACGAATGCCTGAAATGGGCTTTAAAAGCTGCAAGGTTTCCAGTAGGACAAAATACAGAAAGACCCAGCAAATATCCAAAAGAAGACGGGCTGAACTGGGATGGCATTGACTTTCCAATTCCACTGAAACAACGTTGCAAACTCGAAAAACAAAACCCAAACCTTGCTCTAAACGTGTTTGGCTGGGAAAACGACGAAGTGACTTCTCTTAGAATAAGCAAATAAGATAAAAGTATCCCAAGAATCAACCTGTTGCTTCTCCACCTAGACGAAAAACAACACTACTATTTTGTGAAGAGGCTTTCATCTCTGCTTTTCGACCAAACCAAACACAGAAACAAAAAAACACTTCTGAGTGATGTGCCTAATCGGTTTTACAACAGAAAAAATCCTCGCCGACCACCAAAAACACTGCAACGGACTGAACGGAACTCCCACAAGAATTGAAATGCCCGCCGAAGGCAAAAACACACTTAAATACCAAAACTTCAAGAGCCAAAAGAAAGCGCCCTACATTATATATGCGGACTTCGAAGCACTGATTGAAAACATCCCTGTAGACCACGCGAACGAACAGCCTGCACAGAAAAAATAAATAAGCACATAGCTTGTGGGTACGCGCTAACATATGTCAGAAGCGACGGGCAAAGCAGTACAAAAATACAGACAACGGCACGACGGCGAAAAAAATGCAGTGGAAGAGTTTCTTGTAAATGTTATTAGCTTGGAAAAGGAACTGCGCAAAAGCCTAGAAACACCGGTACCGATCAAAATGGTGGAACCCGTTGACTTGAATAAGTACAACACAGCAAAAATGCCATATATGCGACGAAGATCTCATCGTAAAAGATTATCTTCACTCAAAATTGTTTGGGGATTTAATTCAGGCATATACTGGGGCCAGGCCCACAAAAAGTGTTTTAACAAACAAGAAAACAAATTTATTGGGCCCAAAGCACAAAGAAAACAAGACAGTTATAAAGAAAGTACACAAAAAGACTGTCTTTTCTGCGGGAGCCACTGCTTCGTGAAAAATATAGAGACGCTGTGAAAGATCACTGCCACATCACAGAGGCGAATTCCGCGGTGCCGCTCACGACGCGTGCAACAAAAAACTCCGAATAAAACCTAAAACCATCCCCATCCCAGTCGTTTTCCAAAACCTGAAAGGTTACGATGCGCATCATTTGATGCAGGGGTTGGCTAAAATTGAAGGCGCAGGTAAAATATCTTGTATTGCTAAAAACATGGAGAAATACATTTCATTTCCTCTTGGAAACTTGCGTTTCATTGACAGCAACCAATTTCTGCTGGCCAGCCTCGACGCACTGGTGAAAGCCACACCGAAAGAGGCTCTGAAAATAACGAAAAGGCTCTGCCCAGATAAAGCAAAACTTGATCTGCTGTGTAAAAAAGGAATTTACCCCTATGAGTACATGGATTCGTGGAGAAATTCAGTGAAACAAGTCTTCCCGCCAAAGAACGTTTTTTCATCCGCCTTTCCCGCGAGCACATTTCAGACGACGATTACCGGCACGCACAAAAAGTTTGGGAAACTTTCGGATGCAAAACCCTCGGCGACTACCACGACCTGTACGTGAAAACAGACGTTGCGCTTCTGCGGATGTATTCGAAAACTTCCGGGATCTGTGCCAAGAGCAGTACGGGTTGGATCCAGCCCACTATTACACATCCCCAGGCCTGTCTTGGGATGCGCTCCTGAAAAAGACAGGAGTCGAGCTGGAACTCCTGACAGACGTTGATATGCATCTTTTCATAGAGCGCGGGATGCGGGGCGGCATTTCAATGGTAAGCAAGAGGTACGCCAAAGCAAACAACCCACTGGTACCAGGTTATGATCAAAACAAACCAACAACTTATATCATGTATTATGATGCAAACAACCTTTATGGATGGGCAATGAGCAAAGCCCTTCCAGTGGGGAAATTCAAATGGAATTCTTGGCTTCCGTCAGAGGAAGAAGTTCTGGAGATTCCAGAAGACGGCAAAAAAGGTTATTTCCTTGAAGTCGACCTCCACTTCCCCCAAGAACTCACGAATCGCACAACGGTTATCCTCTTGCACCTGAGAAAAAGGTGTAAAATAGAACGTGGTCAAAAAAGAAATTCTGCACGAACAGTACAAAGAAACCCTATTCGGCAAGAAGCAGCTCACATACGGAATGAACATTCTTCGTAGCAAAAAGCACAACATCTTCGGAATGGACGTGAACAAAACTTCTCTGTCTGCGTTTGATATGAAACGTTGGATAGAAGATTACGGAGTACACACAAACGCCTTCGGGTACAATCCTCTGCCGAACGCAGCAGAAATGGAAGCCATCGATGAGTGGTTAGATGAGGTCTTCGGGTACAATCCTCCGCCTCCCCCTTTACCCGAGCCGACTGAAGCTGAACTGGAAAGTATCCATGAGTGGTTAGATGAGCTTTTCGGGGAAGGGGGGGGGGTAGCTCTATGTTTGGCGGAACAACCAAGAGCTCTTCGCGCACGAAACTGCGTTGGGGGCCGTCGTGCAAATAGTACAAAAAAGGCGTGTCAGGTTTTACGACAGTTCTTTCAATCTTGGAGACTTTCAAAGACCAGACAGGATCTGTGGCTCTTTTTTTGCCGCCCTCCAGCTCGCCCGGTTGGTAAAGATAGCGGACATTGACGAGAGGGGGCAGCTGCTTTTCGCGATTCCCGACAGGCCTTTGATATGTGGTTGAAGGTTTGGAAGCAACCGCCTTTTCTTTGATTGCAACCGCCAGTTTCTTTCCAGTGAGGCTTGTTTCCTCGTTGTTCAAAGCCGCAACAACCTCTGGAAGCCGTTTCACCCACGCGACAGACCGCTGGCCTTCCTGCAAACGCATTTCCACAGCATACTGGTAACCAGACAAGCGCTCCGCCAGAGTGCGGTTGAAACGCTCCACAATGGCCTGGTCTCGGTGAATTTCGGGCTGCCCGCGTCTGATATATACTTTGTGGTTTTCCATTTCTTTTGTGATCTCACCCATAAATTCACGTCCAGGATCCACCTGTAGCATTTCCGGCCATTTCAGAGGCGAGCGTTTTCGAGGTCAAGAGTTCGGCTTCTTTGTAGCGGCTGGCCACGTCAACAACCGTCAGAGCGTACTTGTACACCTTGCGCCCGCGGGGTAGCATGTCATGCGGCAAAAAAAGAAGGTCAGCTTGGTGAACCTTGCTGGGGTGAAAACATCGAACTTCGGCCGAGGAATTCGGGCGCGGCGCCGGAAGATAGAACTGCCAAAGCGCCTGCCTGATTAGCCACTTTTTTGCGACATCCTCAGATACAATTGCAGCTTCGGCCAGCTTTTAATTGCGGCGAGACCTTTCCAATAGTCTCCGGGGCTGTAATAAACCTTCGCGAGTTTGGCATCCATATAAGCACGATGAAGTCAAACTTGCTGCGGAAAGGGCCCCTGAGCTGGTCAACCACGAACCTTGTTTTGCCTGAGTTTATCGGCCCCACGATGAGAGAGTTGAATGGAATGTTATCCGGGTTCATATTTCAACCTTCAGTTATATTTACTTTTGCACAGATTCCAATTGCCGCCCTAACATGTTAAACTGAGAGTCGCTGATTGTGTAAATATGGCAATTGACTTTTCCAGATCCGCTGGCGGTCCGCTCTATCTCAAGCTGTACTCCGTCCTTCGTGTTGACAAGCCTTGTCCCACTCCCGTGCATTTCCTGGGCCGCCATTGACCGCATGTCAATAAGAATCCC
>JAEMWC010002046.1:40000-67845 GCA_016490735.1 Pachyseris speciosa | reverse complement strand
AAACATTCGAAGGTATTATAATATAACGTTTTTTTGTACTTACCAACCTTAATTTTACAAACTCATGTCTCCAAGGGAACAAGCATACAAAGACCATCGAGGATCAGAAAGGAAGGGGTTGACTCCACAATCTCCCATCATTACTGACACGTACTTGATAACCGTTCATTGCCATGTCGCTGTCACGTGAAAATGGTAATCTCACACGTGACTCCTCGGTAGCTCTCATAGGTGGCCTTGGAGAGGAAGATTTGACTCTGTCGTGCGGCTTTCTTGGTTTTAAGAAATAAATGGAACACAAGCAAAAGTTGTTAAAGAGGTAGTATGGCTAGTCTGCTGTGATTAAACATTTGGACTGAAACGTCCCGTCGAGACGTAGCTCCTTACCGTCAAGTATACACGGAATTAGGAAAATTCCTCAAAAATTGCCAATGTTTAGCCGTTGAGAAATAATGTAGCGCAGACGCTCGAAAGACACTCCAAAGAGTGTTTCATCAGATATGCTATCACCTCGAAGATGGTCAACAAAATATTAGCTGCGCCCTTCCAGGCGATCAATACCACTGACAATCTCTGCGCGTCAAAGAACAATGATCTTAAGGGATGACACACTAGGCGATTTTATACGCCAATCGCCGGCGATCGGCGAAAATCGCCTAGTGTGCCCGGTGCAGCGATCGGCGTATAAAATCGCCGGTATCCGACATGTCAGATATCGGCGATGAAATTCGCCGGCATTCGCCTAGTGTACCCTTCCTGCGATTTTGTACGTAAAGCCAGCCAATCAGATTGGGCGATTTTATCATATGACTTTTCAAAATGGCCAACAACAACGGCGCCTGGGAACAAAACTAGAGTGGCAAATCGCCGCGATCGGCGAAAAAATTCGCCTAGTGTGCCCGCATCAATGGCCAACGAAATTCGCTGGCGATCAAAATCGCCGAGTGTGTCGTAGGCGTTAGATCACATCTTTTATCTCCGAGCCAAAGGTAGTAAACGCCATGTTTGACGCATCTTTAATAAAAGTCATTGTCATTCACAGTTGAGAACATTTTTGGGGGCTTCGAAGGTCTTGCCAAAGTTGCGGCAAATGCAATGCTCGGGCGGTGTCATCAATAGACTACAAAGCTATGGGGTTTAATTAGCGGTAGTTAGTTTACATACCTTTATTTCTGCAACAGAACACCGCAGATCTCTTACGTTCAGAAACCCTTCGCCAACAACCTGAACATGTTTGCAAAGAAAGGTTCTCAGGTCGCACTGTCCGTCATTGCTGACACTGATGAGTTTTGGAGGTCTTCTGGTAGGAATTGAGCAGTCATCACTGGAGTAACCTAAAGAAAGGTAAACAAACGCCCTTAATGATAAACCTTGGGCTTTTTAAAGAGTGAATGAATAACTGACTGAATGAATGAATGATATCTTTATTTACACACGGTTAAAAATATCAGTATTACATAGAACATATATATAAGATCCTCTACAACTGGTTGACATATTTGCCGTGACGGAGTACTCGGCTTAGAAAACCATCTATGAACACTTAGGAATTTACTGTACACAGTTCCTCAGGAAGATTGTTCTATAGAAGAGCGCCACTGTAACTAAAGCTACGCTTCAGGTAATCAGTTCTAGGTTTAGGTTTAGGTTTTCCGTTGGCGTCGCGAAGATCATAATTCGAAATTCCCGACGAAACCATATTGCAGGTAGGCTGGGATAAGTTTATTAGTGTACTTGTACATTACGTTTGCCATTTGTTTCGTCCTTCTAATTGATAAGTTGTCCCAGAAAGCTGCCATTTTAATAGCTCGATTTCAACAAGGAGAATAAATTAAGCAAACTGATACCTCGTCGGCACTTGCAGGTTCCATTGACGCATCTTCCTCGATCACTACAGAACCGCGGACACATTTTGTTCACAATTCTCTTAGGTGATGACAGTTTATTCCCAGATGTCTCCCATGCCGTGCTCCTCTTAAAAACCAAATCTTCGCACAAATCCTGTAAAATCGTAGCAACTCCCCAGACCATGGAGGACACACCTGTGTACTGAAACAAGGTACGCGATGCGTGCGTACGTAAAGCTGTTTGCAATTGAACAGTGGACTGTAGAAGTGAATAGCTGCAACCTATCGCTAATATGTGTCTTGCCTTATGGTAGCCTGTTAGCAGGATCCTTATTGGAGTACTGGGCGCAAAGAGCGCACGGTGAAATTAAAAAATTACGCGCACAGAGCGAGACCTGGGGAGGGAGAAGGCTTCTCCCCTACCCAGGTCTCGTTCGGTTTGCTGATGTTTTTCACCTTGCCTTTCTCTTTGCTCATTCAATATCCTACTATGCAGTCTGTTGACAGGATAATGTAATGGCTGCAACAAAACAGGACGGCCTACAATTCCGGTCACAGTTACTTGTAACACTCCACAAATGTGTCACACATCTCACCCAACCTACTCCCCTTCCCCTCCCCCCTCCAATGTTGATTTTCGCGACGAATGTTCATTTCACAGGTTTGCTATAAGTCTGACCTCCAGAAGACCAACATTGAATGGGAAGGTGGGGAAATAGGAAGCTAGCGTTTCAAGAATTGTAACCGAGAGTGTAGCTTTTGACTAGAAAGGAATGCTACTGAATTTAGAGTACAACCAGCTTCAAAGTCCATTAAAAAAACTTAAAAGGGTATTCTTATTAATCCTTATTAATAATTTTAATTATTATTGGCAGACTATACAAGGGAGAAGAAAAGAGAACAAGAACAAGAAGACAAAAAAACAAACAAACAAACAAACAAGTGAATAGAAAACCTGAAAAGTTAACTTAAAGCTTGTATTGCTTTATTACCCTTATGTCCGTATGCAAAGCTTGACAAGTTGATCGACTTTCCGCTGACCAATGGTAGGAGTGCAGGCTCGTGCAAGGGGCGAGTTGGTCAAGAGCCTCTTACAGTAGCTGATCACAGCCAATACAGCAAGTAAAGAATCCGAAGGATCAAGATTAGACGGATTAAACTGGCTTGACAGGTTTTTCTCATACGGGTAAAACTCGTTTGAGGTGTTACCACGATGCTCCCTCTTTCGGCGGGTCTGCAATGACTGAATCCCTCTCGTCACGTCTCTTTCACGACTGACCGCTGGCCAAAGAACATTGTGATGTTCTCCGCACTTTGGTTCACAGTTGTTGCACTGTTTTTTTCTCCTCAGTGTTAGTCGGACGGCAGAAGCAGAAAAACGTTTCCGTTTGGTGCTGGCGCCGTGTCAGAGGATTATAATGGAACAAACTCTCTCTGTCCGACAACCTGTTAAGAAGGAAGTTAATAAAATGAGAGCATGGGGAATCGTGTTCGCAAATGGTTCTCGGCAATGTTTTACTTGGCTAGGTTTCCCAATGAAATAAAATAGAAATCCACAGAAAGACGGATGTAATGGATAAGGGGGTTAATAAGCGGGTCGATCAGTCGGTCAGTTGTTAAGTTAGTCAGCGAGTCAGACAGTACAAACAGTCAGTCATGCACTCCGTCTGTCAGTCAGTCAATCAAACAGTCGGTCGGTCAGTCAGTCAGCCAAACAGCCAGTCAGCCAGCCAGCCAGCCAGCCAATCAATCAGTCAGTCACTCAATTGGTCAGTAAGACGACCAGTCTGCTACCCAGGCAGTCAGTCAAACAGTCCGTCTGCCAAGTAGTCAGCTTAAAGTTTGCATCTGACTCCTTTTCAAGTAAAAAGTAATTTGTATAAGCGGTGAGTCGTGGAATAATTGTGATCTTTACAAACCAGTTTCGTTACCTCCATTTTCCAGCGTCATTCATTGAAGCTGGCAAGCCTTCATTTGCTGCTCGGCTGTAACCGCTGACCTCCCGAAAGCCACATAAACCAGTCACGTGATTAAAATCACCAAGCGATGATTCAACCTGTACATTCAGTCCCCATTCAAACACATCTGCTCGAACATAAACTCCTGACGAGAAATACACCTAGAAAAGTTACAAAATAATTTTATTCTTTGCTTCAAATGTTCGAAAACACATACAGACCATTTCACATCAGCCATTCTCCCGGTCAGTGCAGACAGAATAACTTTGCATTTCAGTGGAACACGTGTACAAAACACCCTTTTCAAACACTTCCGAGAACGAAATTACCCGTGTATCGTTTTCCACTTATAGAATTCTTGATTCGAACTCCCTTGGGAAAAGAGATTTCCGCTCTTGATAGAATCTGGACACTAGTCTCCATGAATTGCCCATGAACACATGTCGATTACAATGACGTCATCGCCTTCTCTTGCGGCTACACCACATGCGCAAAAGCTGGGTTTGACGACTTACTGCAACTCCAGAAGCGAGTGTGAACCTGGGATGAGTTAAAACAGGCATCCACTGTCTTAGTTATAGTCTTACTACTTTAACAGCTGTAGAGCCATATAATGTTATGGAAAAGCTATTAATAAATCATTATCATCATCATCATCATCATCATCATCATCATTATTATTATTATTATAAAACATGGGAAGACTACATGATTCAACGTATTCTACTGGAAACAAATACAACTTTTTTTTATTGGAGAGACAAATTTCCAGTTGTTCGTTACAGCCAATTAGCTTTCAGTCGTTGCAAGGTAGAGACAATTGACTGCATAAAGCCACATCATCGGCTTTTCCGTTTTCAAAGCAGTTGCAGTCCTCATATATTGTACAAACCTCAAAAGGCCTTGATGTACTTTTAAAGAACACATACGTTGACACTCCTGATGGAATCCGATAAAATCTGCGGAAGGAAAGAGAAAAATAATAAAAAATTCAAACAATTTTCACTTGCTGAACTCAACGAGGAACAACAACAGTGAACTGGTATGCAATCACTTCGGTAATGCGAATGCGAATTCAAACCTTTGTTCTCATTTTATTGGTATTACGTAAGGTTTTCAATAGCTTAGATATCTTTGTTGTGCCACCAGAAGCCTACTGGCTGGAGAAACGAAGAGCTCTCAATCAAGTGTCCATGATGGTTACACATCTTAAAGACGATGATGTTGTTGAGATGACATTATCTCAGAAGTGTATTAACTACAATATATAGGCTTAACTAGGAGGCAACTAATAACTCTGCTTCTAATAACAGAAAGAGTGTTTGGAAAGAGATACCACAAAAGGCTACTGTCAAACACCAGACCTGCCGGATAGTGTCTTGATGTAAGATTCTGTAAAGAGATGGCATTGTGCTGTCCTGATATCTTTAGAAAGCACCTGTTGGAGGATAATTAAACATTTACACTGCGTAGTCTTAGAATTCCCCTGAAAGATGCCAAGCCATGAGAATTAGCGCTTTAGTTATCGATGTTATTAAACAATGAACATTTCTCGGTTCACTCAAGTGCACAATAGTATTTAGTGGCAAGTCAACATGTTGTCCAGTTCTTTGTATTAGAAGAAGAACGAACAGTAAACAGTTTACCTAAGATTCTTATTCTGATTCTCAAGTCTTTTTCTTTTACGGAAATAACATCAAAGGAACTCACGATACGAAAGCCACTTACCGACACATCAGGCGGATTATGCGACTTCCAAAGAAGGGATTCACTCTGCGCAGGCTCAGTAATGATTTGTGTCCTGCGATCTCCATCATCAACAAAATCTGACACAGCGATCACCCTGACAACCTCGCGCCCGCAGTCACGGCGAGAACAAGACTGTGGTTTCAGTGTCACCTCGCACGTTGACAGAGCCACGTCTGGAGCTTGCATCATGCGAGGAGTATTTCCTTTGTGGGCAAAAAACAAAACAAAACAAAACAAAACAAAACAACATAAAAGAACTGTGGATAGATGTTCAAATATCCAAAAAATAACTTAGCTCGTTGCCAAAGGCTCTGCGGAAGAAACAACCTCTCCCCCTAAGCGTTACGTCCTTCAACGATAGGTACGCAATAGGTGATGAATGATGCCTAGACAATTCCTCTTTCAAGAGGGCCTTGGGTATGATTTTGTTCTCACAGATCTTCATTTGATGGGGCTGTCAAATGTCGCTACTTATACAGCGATTGATCTTGTTCTTCTGCTTGCAAGATATCATCTTTACTCTTCCAAATTAGGTGGAGAGCCGTTTTGTATTTTCGTCTTTAATATTAAACTGAACACAATTATTTAAATTGAAAAATAAGTAACTCTCCGTAGTAATTGTTCAACCGCCTTTCAAAAAAAAAATGGAAGCTTTCGCTCTGTTAAACTTAGTTTCACCACTAAGAGACCTCCCTTTGATGAGTAAAATCGTCTGGCGTTAGCCAGAGTAAAATCTTTAAAGTCCCCCTTGGTGGTAAAAGGGTTAAGGAGATAGTTTTTAAGAAGTGTAGGTTCTGTATTGTAAGGCACCGTAATTGTATTGTAGGCACCGTAATGAATATGGCGTAAACAAAAACATTGAAAAAAAAACTATTAAAATCCAAGGATTAAAACATTACACCAAGAGGAGATTCCCGGTGACATCGGGGTTCAATATGCCTACCTATGGGAACTAAATGCAGTGATATCCGGATCGTGCAGTTGGGTTGGGCCGCTGGAACATACCAGGGGCACTGTGAGACTTAAGGTAAATTGCTTCATTTGCTGATCCTCTGGAATAACAAGAAATGAAGGCTCTACCTACAACAAGGAAATAAATTTTTCGATTACTTTTCCACAGAGAAAGGTTTTGAGTCCCTGGGTGAAAATCTAAGTGGGCTGTGACGTTCGTATGAAAGCTACTGAGCAGTACTTTCCTGTGGTGCTGTTTATTATGCTGTACAAGGTGGCTCTAGCTTTTGCGTTTTAAGGTGAAATGAGAAAATGTGACCATTCAAATGAAAGCGTCTGAGCAGAACGTTCCTGTAGCACAGTTCATTACGCTGCATATGGTTGTTTCAACTGTTGAGTTTGTGGATGAAATCCTATTTTTAACCATTCCAACGAAACCGAACGAGGTGTAATTTTTGTCGGGGCTTTGCAGTTTAGGATATACTTACTTTTATTCCAACATAGAAATCTATGCTTTGCATACCAGGGCTTGTTATACTAGGAGTCTCTGAGTAAAATGCCGACACTTCACATATTATCTAGCAAAGAATAAAAGACACAGAATATCTAAGAAGAAAATGAAGATGCGCAAGACATAACGTTAACAAGAAAATAAAGAAAAATTAAATGACATGGTTGAGATAAAACTGTCCATTTGAAATTGATTTCTTTTTCTTTCTTTACAACCGAGGATCGTTCACTGAATAATTCGGACTCCTGTTAGAGGGTCTCTATTGCATCTTATTACACTCACCGGCGAGATAAACGAAAAGGGAATTTAAAAGCTACCACCTTACATTCTTTATCGCCAGACGGTAAACTTTCATCATCACTGATTCTTGCAGTACCGTATTTAGCCTCGTAAATAACCTAGTTTACAGCAGGTCTATATAGAAGCTCAACGGCTACTGCAGGGGTCATAGTTTCGAATCCCTTGGGTTCAGGTATTTGTCTTTACCAAACACACAAGACATGAATATATGAAAATCATATATTTGAACTGCGAATCAAAGAATGAATATGTCAGTGATCATCGCAGTTATGAACACTACTTGAGCAGTAGTGAAAATAAAGCCTGCACCGGTATTGCAGAGGTCGTGGGCTCAAATCCCATACAAGCCTGAATTTTTTCCTCAGGCTTTATTTTCACTACTGCTTAAGGCGGATCTAAACACCGTTTTTGCGTCGCTTAACATGGATTTGACGTTAATATCTCGTTCGCGTTTCAAGCAATCAAAAATCCCTCTGCTCATCCCGCGAAGCTGTATTCATAACTGCGATGATCACTGACATATTCACACAAGACAGACGGCATCCTTTTCTTTTTGATGCAAGCAGGTGAGCTTTTGATGCAAGCAAGTGAGCCTTTGTGTTCATTGTTCGGTTGATGTAATTATGAGCAGTTGGACCGCAACCAGAGCAGTGAAGTCGATTGTTAGCGTTAGTCGACTGTGTGTCTCAGTTCTACTCACGGTATCACCCAGGTGGAATTCCGCTGACTCAAAGTTTATCACCACTGCAGTCTCATCAGTCGTGTTGGTATGTAATACTTGCTTCCCAGTCTTCCCACCCAGGAAACGCATTATTTTATACCACGTGACTTTGTAACCGACTTTGTAGGGACCTAGGTCCCTAATATCATAGGAGCAGAGGAGATGAACGGAGCTGCTTGCGAGGATGTTTCCCGGGGAACCACGGGCGTTATCTTTGGAGGACCAGCCAGGGTTGGGTAAGGAACGCGTACTGTTGGAAAACAATAAGATTTGATAATTTCAACAAAGAGGAGAATAAAAACCTGTTTTATGTATTGATCCATTAAACCTTGCTCTCATAGACCTTTCCACGGTTTATAACGCCACCTTGGCTGGGGGGAAACACGTCAAATTAAAGTAAACAGCATGGGATTTTGGCCTACTTTGACTGAAGCGCTGTAACGCCGCTATAAAGAGGCGGAGTTCCACAGCGAAAATGTCTTTTAAAAGACATTTGTACTGAGAATGTTTTCATGAAACATAAAGAACAGCTTTAGGCTACAACGACCATAAACGAATTTTTTAAGATTCATACAAACCCTTCTAATCAAATTTTGCAAAGTGCCGCGAAATTAGAAGCCACATGAGAAGATTTATAATTCGAATGATTTACGGACGTCGTACCTTTTCTAATGGCCTTATTTTCTATTGAATGGATGATATCAATAAAACTCCTTAAAGTAGTGGGAAAAGTTGGAAATCCGCCTCTTTTTGGCGGCGTTACAGCGGTTCAAAGTCGCACATACATTTACTGTAATTTTAGCCGTGTATGCCTACCCACCCCCTCCCCTGCAAAACCAAGTCTAGATTGAAATTTTGGCCAGTGAAAGACGTTGATTTACTTTGTTTCATGTGTAGTAAGAATCTGTGGTCTCATTCAGTGTTTACTGAGTCTGGAAAAAATTGTTAGAGTTCAACTCCACGGTTTTCTTGTAACCCGGTTAGTAAACAGTGAAGTCGCCAGCCTTGCCCCAGTTTATACACTAGCTCAAAATCATTTGTTTACCTTGATCATCAAATAGCAGTGGACACGAATGACTAAAGAGGTAACGGTTTACTATATCTGTAAAATTATACGTGTTCGTTTTCGAATCCTGACAAAGGATACCAAACCTTTACATCGTGGCGCATATCCGATCTTTCCAGGACCACAGGGCACCCTTCCAGCAAGGAGCAAAAAAAAAAAAGATTTTAAATATTATTACACTGTGGATTATGAATCATTCTTTTTTAACAATAGGATAAGAAAATTGAAAAATATGAAAGGAAGAGATTTTCCAGTCACCTTCCTGTACACAGTAAGCCATTGGGCATTCTTCTGTTCTCTTCAATCGATAAACAACAAAGTCACCACAGTGTGTCACGTGAACAGGTAACTGCCACACACAGCAAACCCTCTTCACTCCCTCCCATGCCACGCATGCGCTGCTGTTCCTCTCCTCTCCAAAACTCAGATGTCTCTCTGGCAGCATCCAGATCTGCGCATGTGTCCCACATGAGCCAATCTCGGGGCAGCTCGTGGGAATAGTAGAAGGAATTCCATTTATCTCCAGCTTGTACCAGGCCTCCTCTAAATTGTTATCGCATAGTGGAGAGGAAGAAATGACTTTGTTCGACAATGCACGCGCAGGAGAGTCTAATACTCGGTGGCCGTATGGTCTGCTTTGTGGTTTGTCTGAAGTGGAAAGGCCAAGCTCTAGCTTAGTACGTCATGTAAGAAACTATACCAGTACTTGTACAGATCAGGTGCAGTCTCTTGAGATGTTTTGCCTGAAGGGAAGATCACCTCATGATTGATTGCCTTTCTATGCATTCATTCATTCATTCATTCACTCACTCACGCACGCACGCACGCACGCACGCACGCACTCACTCACTCACTCACTCACTCATTCATTCTTTTGTCTCGCCCCTTGAAGTTAAGAACAAACACACAACTCCTTTCGTAAAGTGACACTCTAGTGGGAATAAGAAAACGCGCATTGTAATTCAACGCGAGGGCGATTTGCGCGCTTACTCGCGTGTTTTTCTCTTTTGTCTTACCCTAAGCTTGTCCTTCGAGTGAGTGACTGAGGGTCATCTGAAAGTGCGACTGCTCGCAGTGTATGGGGCTGGAGGGGGAGGTACTCCCTCAAATGGGCTATATAGGTATGTGCGGCCCCAAAGGGTATGGTGTTTAAACCGTTTTGGTCTCAAATAGGGTATCGATTTCGACCATTTTGGTCTGAAGTAGGGTATGGTTTGTGCACTCTAGTCTTGAATTGGGTATTTTTCTTAGAAGAAGCTACTTCTTCATCATTAGGTGGTAAGGCCATCAACAAAAGCCTTTCTCTTTTGTCTTTTAAAAACTGTGTACGTAAAATTGGTCTGAAATAGGATCGAATTTTTGGTCAGGTCTGAAATAGGGTAGGGAAAATCACAGATTTTGGTCTGAAATAGGGTAAGGGTTTCAGGAAGCGGGCCGAACACCCCCACCCAATTTTTCTGGGAGTAACCCCCTGGGGTATGGGGAAGTACCTCTCAAATGAAAGGGCTGATTGTCGGAAATTTGAAAAGCTACCGACCGGAAAAGCACCAGCATCAGTGTGTGGCTCGAATTAACCCCCGGGAATTAACCCTACCATCTTGGTTTCCCTCAAATGTTTCAGTGTCGCGCTTTAAAAGGCAATCCTTTCAATATCCTCAGTAGGACCAAACCACAGACTTTCACAACGATCACCCCTAAGACGTTGTTTACGTGAGACTTTCCGTCCCCAAGAAGAAGTACTGTCTGTCATCAAAAAATTGACCTGATGATATCCCAAATAACAACAAACACGATTCATCTCTCACCTCCAACTGAGAATAACTTTTGCATCCATTCAAGTGCTGTGAAATCCACACGTGAAAACAAGGTAGCGTGATTGCCAGAGACACAAGTTTTCCCACTTGACTGAGACACCAATCACTAGCCAAGAATGGTTTCGCTGGAGGATAAGAGGACTTCCTTGATCTATGGAACACATTCCTCGAGTTCCGGCCACAACGCACCATGATTCATCTAACAATTCACGATGATTTGTACCGTCCGTAAAACGCTGAAGGCAAACACGAGCGAGGGAAACAGTGTCTTCTTGTAGCGTCCTGGAAGGTGGTTCGCGCCCGAATGAATTATGACCCCATCCCGTTACCTTTGCTAAGCGATTTATAGCGCGGCGAATCGAGTTTATCAACTTTATTCCCGGGAGTTTTATTCGTGGTACATGTTGACCATTAGGAAGCATCACATCTCGCGCCATATACAACAGCCCGAGGTTACCAATGGACGTATTTACGTTGTATTTTGGGTACACAAACGTTTCCAGCACGGGTACTGAATCGGCGCCTGGAGTTTCGAAATCGGTGTTGTGCCGGGTTTCCCACTCTAATAAACACAGTCGCTCGATCCCTCTTGAAATCACTTTCAGATGAAAATAAACCAACCGAAGAGTACTGTTTTTTGAAAGCCTGTACACAGAAAGCAGATGTTAAAACCCATCGCTCGTGCACAAAAACGCCGCTGCATTTCACAGAGCTTATCAACACATGCCAAGGGTACTTCTCAGGGAGAGCGAGACGTGGGTTACTCGCTCGCTTGTCAACAATCCTTGAAAGAGGTTTAAACAAACGCTGCTCCTCAGTTAACGTTGTAAAAGTGCTTGAAAGCAAACACAGGACTAACAGGCCCTTCATTGCAGCTGTTGTTCGTGATAGGTGTTTTATCTTGATGGCTGCGAGGTTTGTTGATAGTTTTGTTGTAATAATATTCGAGGTTGAATCCCTGTCATCAGCATAATCGTGTCTCGTTACCGAAATAACAGCTCAATTCTTAAACTCGCATTTGCTTGACAGATCTGTCAAGTGAACCGGTAAAATTCCGGCCATAAGCCCCTGGGCTTATGCTCCTTCGTGAGTACTCGTTTTAAAGCGGATTCAAGCTAGGTAAGCGCTGTGGGTGAACCCGGGGGGGGCACTTCCTATAATGGCCTATACGGGGAGGCTTCGCCCGAAAGGAGTACCTTTTTCACGCTTCAGGCATATGAAAGGGTAGGGATTTCACGAGTTGAAGTATATGAAAGGGTAGGGAATTCTGCCATTTAGGTATTTAAAAAGGCCTTTCATTAAAATATTTCGAGAACACATACCTAGTGACTGTACTGTTCTGATGGAAGGTATACGAAAGGGGTACCTTTTCTGTCAAAAATGGTATTTAAAAGGGTAAGTGGTCGGACCTCGGGGCGGAGCCTCCCGATATTAAATGTTTTTTAGTAAATGTTTTACTGATTGTAAAAAAGCACACATCACAACCAGTGGCTGACAACCTGGATTATTTTTTCAAGCCTTTTTAATGGATCATCACTAGGCTTTTGTACATTATGTTAGCCTCTTTTCAAGCATTTTAGTGAGGCAAAAGTATTAAGCATTATTCGAACATTTTAGTGGCATTTCTCCCGAAAATTAATTTTTTAAGAGAAAATAAAGTAAAAATAATTTTTTACGAGAAAATGAAGAATCGAACCAGAAATAATAATAAAAAAATCAAATGCCTCTCTAACACAGCCGAGTGGAGATTGAATAAGTCAGCGGTTTTAGGTTTCAAGTCATGTCAACTATTAACTTGTATACGTTGATGTCAAACCCTTAAACGTTTTTGTTAGCGCTAGCACCCTGTTAAACATTAAAACTAATGAAATTTAAATGAAAAAAGCCTCTGTATAATGAGCATTAACCGAGTATTTAAGTGACTTTTGGGGGAAGACCGAGCATTTTAGTGGGAAAACATAGCATAAAGTACAAAAGCCCAATCATAACCATGACCATCATCATTATTATTACCCCCGCAGGGTTTTGGCCCAGAGGCCAAAACCCGAGGAGGCACTCTGGGAGTCTCCGCTTAATTATATACAAGGAATTTCAAAAATGTAAGAAATGTAAGAAATGTGTTTGTAGTATGGGAAGCGTTCCCGATTTGATGAAACTAGGCGCGCAAGGTTGTGCCGGGTAACATTCTTGCTTTCACATCAAAATGGCTGCTAGCAACCGAGTATGCCGTTCTCAGAAGGAAAAGACAGCTTTTTAAAACTGTAAATAAAAATAACAAGATCCACGGAACACTCGACAGGTTAAACAATGGAAATCGGTTAGTACTTTATATTAAATTCACCGATTTTTTGTATTCCAAGCAACTACCAGCGAAATTTTCGAAAACCTTGCTCCGTTCCATTCAAGTAAATTGTCCTCGTATTCGCTTGCTTCGTCCTCGCGAAGATTAACTCGAGGAAAAAAATATATTCAACGCGTTTACTTTTCAGGCATAAACTCAGGCTCATCTAAATATTTTTTTTATTCATTCAAGCTTATTGTCTGTTTTTCTGTGTATCTCAATTCACGGAATTTCGTATTACTTGATCTATACGTAAACAAACCCGACGAAATCCGCGCAAACAAGACAAAACAGCCATCTAAATCTCAATTGTTGAACTAAATCAAATATTGCTTCTCCCATTGATGTACTGGAGAAATATGTTTCTTACACATGAAATCACAGAACTGCTTTATTTCACTAACAACAATGCAGAAATGAGCAACAATGTCTTCAGTATTTTAATATTTACAACCACACAACTACTCAAAACTTAAAATACGGGGGCAGCTTTAGTGAAAACTCTTTCTAGTTATTATTATTATTATTATTATTATTATTATTATTATTAGTAGTAGTAGTAGTAGTAGTAGTAGTAGTAGTAGTACTAGTACTAGTATTAATATTTTACTATGATTACTATTTATGTTTTTAGAATACAATATTTTAACTCTCTCAGAGGACGCTCTCGATTCTACTGCAAAGTAAGTAAGACGTCTTCAGGGCTTCTCATTGTCATTTTGATCTCCTAAAAATTAAAAGCTCTTCGACCTCTTCATCAGCCGGGAGACGAGAAAAATACTCGTCTACACGGCCTACACTGCCTGCGCCCCCGATAAACTTCTAACTATCCGAGAGCTCCGTTCATGTAGTGTTCATTTCTATCTTATTCAGCTGAGGCAGGAGATCAACAGGGTGAAATAGAAGCCTGACTTACCGCTTCACCTCAATCAGAGATGAACGAGAACACCGATCCCAAACAACAATGAGAAAGGCTTGGATGAGGCTTACAGATTTGTTTTCTGGTCCTTTAAGACTTGATATCCACTTCCATATTCTCCTAAATGTTCTCCACACAGTTCTTTTCTTACTAATAGGGAGAATTCGCTTAAATATCAATATACATAGAGGTTGTTTCAACACAAGTAGCACCTTGAGAACAACGATGCACTTGGTACTTCCAATATATAGCCCTACTTTTTACACTATTGTAAGATTTCAACTACAAACTTTTTTTTTTTTTTCAGCAGTACACACAGAGGTAGACACGCACACACGCATACACCAACTAACGTAGGCACAAAATGAATGCTGACACGATGGCGGTCGCGATGGTGTTATTTGAGAAGTGGGCACGTGACTAGTAAAGTATGGTATCGCAACAAACGATAGCGGGAATCGATACTCTGTTAAGTAGAAATTGTACAGATGATATCAAGGCAACATCCACCAGTCGGTTCAAGGTTAGCATAGATTACGTCCGGTTGGCGCATGTGCGAGAATACCGCTGTGAGCATGCTTTCTCGCTATGTGCATGCATGCTTGTGTCACGCATCCACGTGGTTTAACTGCCACGAAATACAGAATTTAAATGTCACAAAATTTGTGCTTTCCCCTTAAACGGCTACATCATAGTCTGGCTATCACGGTATTCTGTGGAATGGATCATGTGCAGGTGTTTGGGCCGAAGGCTAGGTTGCTCAACCTTATTCCCACGCCCACAACACTTACAACAGGCGCACAGCCCAAACCAGTCCTTTTTAAAGTTGGGAATGTAGTAGGCAAAAATCAAGGGATTAAATAATGAGTTCAAAAACTTCATCAGTTCTGAAACTATCACCAGGATAAGGACGGTGTCAGACGGCACGTCATTCATAGCGTCATAAGAGCGTAGCATGGAGACGAAAACTGTGGGCACGTCATTCATAGCGTCATAAGAGCGTAGCATGGAGACGAAAACTGTGGGCCCCCAACAGATGACCACACCCAGAGATAACATGGTCAACATTCGAGTAACATTTCGCTTTGCGCTGGCCGTTTCGTGACTGATGGTACCGCTGCTGTAATCTCTACGAAGATATAGATACGTAATGATAAACAATGTCGCTACGACGACCAGTCAGGAGTGCTCGATGGAGCCGATCTGCAAAATAACCGCTCTGCAGGCCGATTTTGAGCTGGCTGGCAAAATGTTTGCTGAAATAAAAATCTCGCTGGCAGTGTTATCTTAACGAAATCTTGCTAGAATTTGTGTCCGTAATGAGTCTTACTGGCTGACAGGAATCAAAACACGTTATTCATGCTGGCTGAGAGTACTGAGGGCGCACTTTTATCTACGTGAGATTGAAAATAAAGTTAATGAAAAACAAACTGTCCTTGGGCTCGTAACGCAACTTTCAAGAGTCTCAACGTATTGAATAGTATGTGCTGTCAGTTGGCTTCGTATTTTGGTGGATTTTTATCTGCGAGAAGATAGGACTTCGGGGAAAAACTAAAAGTAAACAACACGGGATACAGATAGAAGCCTACTGCCCGTCTTGGAACGATCTGACATCCGAAATAAACCATTCGAGATATTAAGAGAAAAATTAAGTTAAAATCAATACTTAGCTGGCTGGGTATTTTTCTTCCTTACGCGATGCTGGCTGACAAACTGGAAAGATTCCACCCGTGCTGGCTGGCATTTCGTGTTTGTGGCATTTTCAACTTTGCTGGCTCGTTGAGAAACGACACGCTCGTAGCTGGCTGGGATTTTTATTCCTCAAAAGTTTTGCTCGCTGGCATTGAAGAGCGGTTATTTTTTTGCCAGGAAAGTTAAATATTAACGAAGATTGACAGGGGGACACTCAGCTAGTGTTTAGTACATAGTACGAAAAAAATTCTCAGAAAAGGTCGTTGGGTACTCCTGACCAGTGGAGCGAGGAGAGCCATTACAAAGTAGAGCGTGCTGGACAGCTGCCCGCCCCAGTTCCTTAAAAAATCACACAGCTTGGGAACGCTGCAATTCTTCAGCTCCTCTGTTGTGGTATTCGGCGTTACTTCCGGGATGTCTGAATAGAAGAAACTCTGTGCGCTGTTTACGGCAGGACCGGAGCAGACGACAGCATACAACCACACGCCAAAAACGACCAGAAACGGCGTGCGGCGTGACATGAGGCCTTTTAAGGGAGTGGCCGCGTCACGATAGACATCAACGGAGATAACAACAAGCGAGACAAAAAATGCTGCACCACAAGCAGTAGAGAAGAAATGTGCTTAGATATATCAACGGTCCAACGGTCAACAGGCGAAATATCAGATCCACGACTGATAAGTGAAATACGAAGTTCTTCAACACGCACTTGTTGCGCAACATAATTCCGCAAACTGTGGTGTTAAGAGTCACTCCAGGAGAGCACCAGGCATGGGTGATACATGTCATGTCACCGATTTCGTTGAAACTTGGCCAGTTTAAAGGTTCCACCTAAAAACTGAAAATCCCAAAGTAGTTCACCTTTTGGATTTTTCCGGGGGGAGATAGACCACCCCCCTTACTTTTTTAGTGGGATAGACAGAAATTTCCCTTATAAAAACACCAAAACTAGAAACATCTCCTGCGAAGAGTATACACCAGTTTTTATTGCTACTCGGCAGAAACACATGGATCTGCTTTGGCAGTCGACCAGTGTAGTTTCAGTTCATTTGGACGAACGTGTGTCAATCAGGCACTGTTGATGTTTACCCATGTCACGCAACGCGTCACGGACTGACAAAATACCTCATATTTGAATCAAAATATCTCCAATGCGCAACTTTCCTTTTGCAAACAATCTGGATTGCAGTTAACATCAATCTTTATACTTATAATAGAAACAATAAAAGTTTTGGCATCTGTTAATTTTTTCGCGTGGCATCCAACCAAACACCTTCACTAACGGTGAAAATTGAAAATTGAGAAACATTGTATCCACTTAATGAAATGACGGTCATTCTGCAGTTGACAGTGGTTTTGAAACATATCAACGCTACACAAAACTATGGATGATATTAAAACCTTTGCAAAGTAGTTATAGAGGTAGGCATGTCGTATCTTCTTCCCGATCGAGCTTCCGTGTGATGAATATGCATGGTAATGCGGTGTTTGAAAGTGGTAGGTTTTTATGAATGATCTCGTGAAGTGTCCTGATTTCTAAAAATTAATTTAAAAAAAAAAGGTTTATACACAGGTACAGTCGGTATTCTATTTCATCCTCTTGGCTTCCCGAGGAGTTTGACTGTTTAATATTAGGGAGCTTTCACCATGGCCATACTGCCGTTGTAGTCGTTTCTGGTCATTTCACGCCTCTTACTTGCATTGCGAGCCGTGCATGATGGACAAATTTATCCTTATTTGCCTGGCTAAATAAGCGCTGACACATCTACTAAGACAGTACAGAGCCCGGAAATCTCAAAGACTTCGACAAAAAATTGTACAATGAGTTATGAAAAGCGCACGTGAGGTATTTCGGTATGTAAACAACGGTGTCAATGAACAACGTGTGACTGTTATGAGTGAGCATCTTACGCCGATATTACTAGTAAAGGGACACGCAAAAATATTTAATTGTGACTCCACTTGTAACATAGCCCTTGTAAAGTGAATGGAAAACAATCAGTAATTCATAACAGGATTCTTGATCTGATAAAATACTTTTTCACTGGATGTATTGCGTTACATAAATATGCTGTAAATAGAAGTGACGCAAACTTATTTCGAAAGTTCTAAAATTACCCAATACTCCCACCCTCCTACTCTTAGATCAAACTGCGAAGATGAAATATCTGTAAGGTAAACATTGTAGTTGTCTGTGGAATTATAGACCCTTTTCATAATGGCGCCGGACAAATTATTCTTTTATTCTTATGATAATGAGCCCTACTAGCCTCGTCAGCATGTGCAAAATTCAATAGAATTTTTTCATTAAAGTGAGGTTAGTAGGGCTAATTAACACATATACAAAAGAATAATTAAAATCGTCCGCCATTATGAAAAAGGTCTATGGCTGAAAATCTTTCGTGTTCATTCGTTTCGTTCTCTGACCACAAATGTGACATTTCTCCGCGATACCCTGGTGTCACAGAATATTTTCCGCTTACCTCTTGTATCAAAGAAGTCAAGACTCATCTTAGACAAGTCAAAGTGTCACAAACTACGGTGCCTACAGAAAAAGACTTGATTCTTTCCCGTGTTGGCTTCTTTAATGAGGATGGTGCCACAAGGACGGTCTGCCCAAAACACCGGGCAGAGTTCGGCCTGATGTGGAGAGCCAGTAGAAAGTGTGTGCATCCGCTTCATGGGAATTGGAAGAACAAACCAGAGAGGGGTGCAGGCTTAGATATGAGCAAAGAAATTATGGAAGCATGGAATGTATTAATACCCGTCGGAGAAGGTAGGGTAGAAAGTATAATTTTTTGTTGGCGAAAAAATCAAGGAGTAGGCTTTAGAGAGCAGATTTGTGTGACGAACCCAAACAATGGCCACGAAGGAGACTTTTGCACGTTACGTGCTATACATCGTTTTCACCTGACGTCATCACTTCCTACAATCTAAAACTAAAGATCCACCAAAGTTTTTATCCTCATCGGGCATAAGCGGCGGCATATTTATATCTGTTTACGATTTTACAGCTCAATAGCGTGCTTCGTTTGGAAACCACAGCATTGTTAATTTCCGGGTTATGCAGGTGCGTGACACAAGGCTACGATCGAGTTTGTTGAAAAATATATACTTATCTCATGATTTTGAGCCCTTTTAGAAGTTAGAGCATTTGGAAAAGTCCTTATGTAAATGCTTGTTTTTTCAGTACTGATAATCAGTCGCCTAGATAGCCAAAGTAAGTTCCAGATGTTTACTCTATTTTCGGGCCGCCATATTTGTGTACCACGGAGGTACACAAACATGGCGTTTTCATACTGGGCTCTGTAAATTTTTGCGACATATTTCCACAAATATCTGAAGTTTAAGGAAACGCACAGGCCTGTAACATGGAAAAGTGTCTTATTTATTTATCTTCTATAATATCACAATTTCTTGGCTTTTTCCACTAGATGGTTTTCGATTTTTTTTATTGCGTGACAGTGAAAACGAGGCTTAATTATTTTTTATTTGACCTAATTTATAATTAACAATTATCCTGGGAAATTGCGCGGAATATCATCTGATGCCTTGTCGGCCGAGTTGGCTAAAATCAGGCGATCTTTCGCAAGATTGAGCAGGATAATTGTTTTATTATTCAACACATTGTCACAACGTCCAAATATGGTCATCGACAGATATCCTGCGATATACGTAATTTTGTGTGTCGCGGAGAAAACTGGCGGCTTTTCCAGCTTTGTTTTGCAGAAAATTGTGCTTTGTCATTAATGTGCTGAATAATAAAACAATTGATTCATTGTCGTTATGAATAAGGGATTGTGCCTGGAACACTAGGGAACATTTGACCAAAAGGATACGACAATGTGATTCAAAACTAAGCTGTATAGTATCTTTGTCATTAGATATGTGCTGCCTCTCAAAAAAAATCACTTGCTGGTTTGGACAGTACACAGACAGATGGAGTTTTGGCGTTTGCTGCTTTAGATGAAGCAATGGAAAAACTTTGCAAACTAGGTACGTCTTTGGCAAGCGTTTGGGAAAGTGATACCCATTACACTAACATCGAATAACAAGTCCCGGAAGGGACATGAGTTTTTCTGGGACTGATGTTGTACACAGAGGACATACCTTACGTTTTTCTCAGTTACTGTGCATCCAAAGACAAAGCGACATGAAACTGCGGAAAACCAGATACATAGGGAATATATTGGAAGGTTTTATGAAGTAATTCACGGAAGGAAAGAAGGGCTTCGGTCCATACTTTGCATTACCGGTGTGAAATGTATACGTATTAAGCGGAACGTTTTCATTTTTCTTCGTCAGGGTTGGATGAGAAAACAGCAAAAGACATAAAGGCTCGGCTGAAGTCAGCAAAGAACTATTTGAAGACTGACTACAAACTTCATGTTTCTAGAGTAGACCCTTGTGCGGACCATTGCAGTGTTTATGCACTAAGTACCAATAATAATAATAATAATAATAATAATAATAATAATAATAATAATAATAATAATAAGCGGAAAGGACAAATACCAAGATCTCGCAACTGGAAATATCTAGGATGTGGAGAGCAAAGGCGAAAGTGGTACTAGTCGTTGTGGAAGCTCTGGGTTCGATACCGAAAAACTTAAAGAGGCACTTGAAATAAGGTCAGACTTTACAGAACTGTGATACACGGCAGATAATTTGAACACTAGCTTTTTAATCAATGTCGTTTGTTGATTTTGTTTAAAGTAATGAAAACATATTCAACTTACACCGAAACAATTCAGTATATCTTTATTTCCGCAGTGATACTGACCAAAAGGAAGAGATCGAACACGAGGTCACTACTGCTGTTACAAAGCTCGATGAATGGAAGGCTCATATTCTGCGTGCTGCCCACCAATATGCTGCTAAAAGAGACGTTATCGACCACCTAAAGCCAGACCAGGTTCTCTTAATTATGGACTGGGCTATGAAATTCCTTCTGCCAGTTTCCGAGAGACGCAAAGGGACTGGTTTGGAAAGAAGGGAAAATCATGACACGTGACTGTGGCAGTAACCAAGAATGAGGAAGTAGAGGTAAGTAGAGGTGAAAAATTGTTCATATTGATGACCTTGTCATCCTTTACATTTAACAATTATTATTTTAATCACTTTCTTTAAAGAAGAAAGAAAACAACGGGAGGAGCCGGGAGGTTCAAATAGCGTATTGATTCCGAAAATAAACAACAAAAACACGAAACAGTGTTTGGGCCGGTTCTTGATAACACGCTTTTCTGTGAAATAAGACATATCTAAATCCATTATTTTTTTCAATTTTAGGCTATGACCTACATCCATTTATTTGACGAATGTACCCAAAACCGGTTTGCAGTCGCTTCAATCGTGGAGGACACACTCAAAACATTAAAAAAAAGCCATTCCCATCCTGCGAGAAACCTTCCTACGTTCCGATAATGCCGGTTGCTATCACTGTAGCTATCTCATATTATCACTATCAGACCTTGGAAAGCGCACTGGGATCACCATTTCCCGGAATGATTTCAGCGATCCACAAGCTGGAAAAGATGTCTGTGACAGGAGGATAGCTACAGTCAAAAGCCACAATGAAGGCAACGATATCAAAAGCGCAAGCGATATGAAGACCGCTATCGATTTATACGGCGGGGTTAAGGGCTGCCAATCAGCAGTTGCAAAGATCCAGGAGTCGTGTCAGACCATGGCAAAACATTCCATGGTAGGAGTTCAGTCCTTAAATAATTTCAGTTTCGAGTCCAATGGCCTGCGCGTATGGAAGGCTTACAGTGTAGGTCCTGGAAAGCTCATCAGCCACTCTCAGTTAAAGCGGTTTGGAACACTGCAAGGACCAACAGAACTTGTCATTGTGAAGCCCTTTAGTGAGCCAAGGCAGAGATCCCGTGCAGTGACAGCAATCGAGGAAGGACGGTGCGGATCTGCAGATGACTCCCGACATGTCACATTATTGCAGGACCTGCCAGATACAGCAATTCCGCAGCTAACAGTAGAACCTGGTGTGCAATGTTCGTGTCCATAGGAGGGCTGCATCAAGACCTACCAGTCTTTCTACAGTCTCCAAAAACATCTTGACGTCGGTAAACATCTAGTGAAGCTAGAGCGAGAGAGCACATACGACACCATCAAGAAAAAGTGGGCAGAAACGTGTAAAGACGTCTCTGGTAGTTACGTACATCAAGCTGCAGCTGGTCCTTCCACCTCATCCGTTGCTGAAAGCGCTGATAACTCAGTGTCATTAGGATGGGCTTTGAAAACAACATGTAAATCAGTCAGGTTCACCGAGAAGATCAAGGCCTATTTGAAGACTAAATTTTTGGAAGGAGAAGAAACGGGCAGAAAAGCCAATCCAAGTGACGTAGCAAGCAAGATTAAAACGCTTCGCACTGCCACTGGGCAAAATATGTTCGCCAAGGATGAATGGCTTGAAGCCAACCAGGTTGCGCGATATTTTAGTAGACTTTCCAGACTCTATAGGAGTGGCCGATTGGAATTAGACCTGGTCAGTCTCGGACCCAACCAAGATGATGAAGAAGATTATGTCGCCGAGGCGGAGGAGATTTTCACTCGACTTGAAATAAGACGAGAACTTGAGCTTTGAGATAATTACAGTATTTACAATGAGGCATTCACTTTTGTAGAAAAGTAATATTCTGGGTTGTGGCGAACAAACATATTTCATTTCGTCGCTGAGCCAGGATCTCTTTACACCAAGTCATGCAATACAGCTATACTACTGTGCTCTTTTTGAAGTTAATCCTTCCGAAATTCATCAAGGCCTGAGTTTTATGTCAGTTGTTTATTTTCCTTCGTTTTTATATAAACTAGCATTTACTTTTTTGTTCGATACTTTCTGTTTAGTATCCGCAGACCAAAATAAATTGATCATAGGCTTAGTCATGTATCACGCAAACACTACATTGCTAATTTCAAATATCAGAGGATGTTTTTCTTTTTTGTATGCGCGTCCCCGTGGAAGTGATAAGATACTCCTGCAGGGCTTCGCCAAAAATTCATGGAATAACATAAGAGAACCTGGTTTCAGTGATGGTAGTTGATACTTCGTAAATACATTCCGTTTTGTCAGGGGCACCCAACGAGCCAAATCAACCAAAAGCTGTAGAAAGGCATTTTTAAGTACCTTGTGGTGTTTGAAGTCTGTTTAAAGTGATGTTTTCATAAGCTAGAAAAAGTTCATCTGTTCGGATTCCCTAGCTGAAAGTTTAATTGCTCGAAAATGTTAGGGAACAAAATCTTCCTTTGAGAAAATGCAAGCTGAAATGAACTTTCCTCGAGCTTTCTAGGGAACTATTTTCTTTCCGAAAATGCTAGCTGTCGTTTTTGACTGCCAAATACAGCAATTACGACCTTTCCGAAAACCTCAGGGGCTATGATTTCCCAATTGCGAATATTTTAGGCGACGTTTTAGTTACGAAAATCCGAGTGCACTCTTTAATCGACGCCGAAAACCCGAGGCGAATTACCCTCCACCGAACAGATATCTACCGAAAGTTGTCGTTGGGTGCCCCTGTTTTGTTGTTGAAGTTTATGACACGGAGTACGAAGGCTATCTTGTGAACTAGACAATTCAGGCACTTTAACGGGCAGATGAACTTCGAAAATCTTCAAATAGCAGGAATCAATATGCAATAAAGATACACGAAGAAAGAGTCTACGGTTAGATATTTTCATATGATATTTACTGACAACTAATTATTTTTGGAAATCCGTGCAATCAGTTGTGCATGTGGAAACAAAAACATTCATTTAAAATTTTGAGGAATAACAATATAATTATTACCGTAGTTTACGCTGTAGCAATTTAAATACTAATTTACGGACTGGAATAGTCTTAACCGAAGGCAAAACAACGGCAAAAAGGGCATCCCTAACATTTCATTAAAGCAAATACAATCTTTCACAGTTCACTATGTTTATTTTTAGTGAAGGTGTTTGGTTGGATGCCACGCGAAAAAATTAACAGATGCCAAAACTTTTATCATTGCTATTGTAAGTATAAAGATTGATGTTAACTGCAATCCAGATTGTTTGCAAAAGGAAAGTTGCGCATTGGAGATATTTTGATTCAAATATGAGGTATTTTGTCAGTCCGTGACGCGTTGCGTGACATGGGTAAACATCAACAGTGCCTGATTGACACACGTTCGTCCAAATGAACTGAAACTACACTGGTCGACTGCCAAAGCAGATCCATGTGTTTCTGCCGAGTAGCAATAAAAACTGGTGTATACTCTTCGCAGGAGATGTTTCTAGTTTTGGCGTTTTTATAAGGGAAATTTCTGTCTATCCCACTAAAAAAGTAAGGGGGGTGGTCTATCTCCCCCCGGAAAAATCCAAAAGGTGAACTACTTTGGGATTTTCAGTTTTTAGGTGGAACCTTTAAACTGGCCAAGTTTCAACGAAATCGGTGACATGACATGTATCACCCATGCCTGGTGCTCTCCTGGAGAGACTCTTAATGACGATTCCAAGAAAAATTAGCGAGAAGACAAGTGATTCCGAGATTCTGGCAATTTGTTTGGCTGTGTCACATGTAATGAGCGGTGAATCCGACATGTTTGGTTCAAGTAGCGACTCTAGACTGAAATTCAACAAGGAACAATTCAGGCTATTTTCTAGCTATCAGTATCTCGCTATCTTACACGCATTTTTCAGTTTCCTAGACTGTTTTTTCTGAAAGTGAAAGAGAACATCAGGCTTATTGTGGCATCGTCCAATGTAAATTGGCAGTTATTTTACGGAAGGTAACACGTCTATTTTAGAATACTTGCAGTCTGTTTCGCTCGCGTTTCTGTTCTGACTCGAAAGAAACGGTTCCTTCTGCAGGTACCGTAGCCCAGATGACGTAAAACAAAGAAAACAAAAGACAGAAAACAATACAACTCCATTTATCACAATACCTCAAAAAAATAAAAATGCAATGTGCTCCGGTACATGCAGAAAAACCAAAGAAAGACGGGGCAAGACATTTTGTACGAAAAGGACTGGGACAAAAAGAAACGACTTCCCCCTCTAGCCCCAATCCCTTATCGTTCGCAACGCTATGACTGTATCAGCCTTTGGGATCGATCACCCTCTGCGATTCTTGCGCAGAACTAAAACCCATCACGAGGAATGTTAACTGGAAAGGCTATTATCACGCAAACACTCTTCACTAGCTGAGCTAAAAGGATGTGAAATGATACTAAAAGAGATTTACTTTTCTCTGCCAGACATTTCGTGGAGGAGAGGGACCCCCGGGACGGTGACACGTATGAGATCACGTCAACGGCAACCATAACGGCGATTAAAAGCGTGACTCATTTTAATATAAACATTTAAGTTCTCGTATTTGCAACTCCTCGGCAATTATTCTAAATCGTTCAACTTGTAAAATATGGGCGATCTATCCTGCAACGATGAACGGCACTGAAGCAAAGAACTAAAAGGAAATAATCTTAGTTCTACCTTATTTAGGAGTACAAAGCAAAATTATTACCAAACAGCTGAAGACCTGCATTAGTAAATTTTATGGCTGCATTGATCTTAAGGTTATTTTCCAAAGCGCTCATCGCATCAAGTCTCTTTTTCCCTACAAAGATAGAGTTAACCGTTCCCAAATGTCAAAAGTTGTTTATAAGGCTAGTTGTTGGGACTGCCAGGATTTCTACATTGGAAAAACAAAACGCAGATTGCATGACAGAAAAACTGAACATTTTAAAGCGATCACGAGTAGCTGTCATGCATCTGCTATTGCAGACCACGTCACGTCAACTGGACACAACTTAAAATGGGACTACTTTGAGATATTAGTAAAAGGTCGGACAGATACTCATTGCAAGATAAAGGAGACTCTACTAATTAGAGAATTGAAACCTACCTTAAATGAAAATGTAAGCAGCGAAAAGCTGTATCTCGATTAGTTTGCATCTTTTATATGCAATTCTGTCAAGGTTATTGTTAATTAGTTACTTATCTTAAATTTAAAATTTAGTTGTTACTTTAATTCCTAAAGGTCACTTCTGAAGATGTATGTCGAAACATACGAAACGTCAAGTTATTAAACGATATAGTTTTATTTTTGTTTTCCAACAATGCGTTTTATTGTCATGTTTATCACCGCAGTTTGTGTGTTATTTCTTGTTAAAATGTATGTTATTGTGAGTAGCTAGACATGGGAGTAGCTAGACATTCGTGACACGTTAATTTCGAGAATGTTGCGATTTTAAAAGATTTGCAAAATTAAAGTGACGCGAACAATAAGTGTCGCAAACATAACATGACGCGAAAATAACTGAGGTGATACACATGTCAATAATCAAGAAAGAACGAGTTTATTAGCAATAAAACCTTCAGAAATCATATTTTTAACTATTCTGAGGCAACGTCTTGATCCTCCTCATCACTATTATTTTCTTCTTCTTCTGCAGGCAGCATTTCTCTAACCGTCCATTAACTGGCTCCTTGTCGTGCTGTTCCACTGGCTGCTTGAACCTCTCAGTGACTTTTACGGTTGTTCATAAAATGAAGTAGTTTTATTTGATTGAAGGACAAGTTACATAATTAAGTCTTACTCAAAAACGCGAAATTAAAGTGATTCAAAATCGCGGAAATTTTCCGCAAAATTTCGAAATTTAAGTGTAGCAAAATAAGCGCCTCGTGAAATCGCGAAATAAACATGTCGCAAAAATTTCATGTAATATTTAAGGCAAGTCGTAGAATTTCTCTGTAGTGCCATACATAGATCATAAATTAGTAGCTGTATCATTTCAACTGCCAGAAAGTTGGTACGTTAGTAATTTCTCATAGCAGTTAATTAACAAATAATCTCATTTTAATCGGACGAATATTCCAAAAACTGATATTTTAAACGATGTAAGAATTGGGGAAACAGAATCCGGTGTGTAGCGGGGGGAAAATGGACAAAAACACGAGACGGGATTATATAACAACAACCTGTATTCTGAATGTATTCTGAACTAAAAACTTGATTGCTGTGTTCCATATATGGGAAGAGAAAACGGCTACATGTGGGGGGTGGGGTGGGGGGGGGGTATATTTTCAGTATTAAATGGTAACAGTAATTTGCTCTGTAAAAATATAATTGAGTGAGCTCACTTAAAGTATGTGTTAAAATCAATGAAAGTATAAAATATTTCATACTGATAGGATAAGATCAATCAATCAAATTCAAAATCAGTCAGCTCAGAAGTGTTGTGTCCGAACGCAAAGAAATGACCCGCGCATAAAACGCCCGACCGAAAAGACTTTAATGTTTCATGACAACTATAATCTCAGCCCCAAATTACATGCAGGAACGCATGTTATATAAACCTTTTACATCCGCTCTGGGAATTACGTAACTTCTTACAGTAAAACCTGATTCATTAACACGTAATACAATTCGTTAACACCATAACACTTCTTCCCGCTTAAATTGAAATTGGGGAAAAAAAAAATGTAAACTAATTTAAAGCTAATCTAAAATCTAAGTTCTTGGAGTTCGTTGACACAGTGTCCTTTTCTGCTGAGTTCTTTACATCTCTTCAATTAAACGTTTTGGTTTCGATCGAATCCTAGTTGAACGACGTTTGTTTTTTTCTGGAACGCTTGAAACACTTGGAACAGAATTATCCGAGACATTTTCCTCTGGCGGGACAATCTGTTCGGCTGGTGGGACTGACACCACAGGCGTGGAAGGCTTTCCAAACGATGCTGACCGTGGTGGGTCTGGCTTTGGCAAAGATACAATTGCATCTGGCGTTTCAGCCAAATCGATCTCTGGTATTTCACAGTGTTTGGGCTCTGAATCCGCTACTTTCGAGCCAGCGAGCTCTCGCAGCTGATCAATGTGTCTTTTCCAAAACAGTTTTCCAACTTGCACTCTGTACGTGACCGGACGCAATCGATCTTGAATGACTCTCTTAGTCCATGCAGTTCTGCGATTTCTGTAATCCCTTGCGAAAACTGGTTCAC
>JAEMWC010002046.1:0-35000 GCA_016490735.1 Pachyseris speciosa | reverse complement strand
ACGAATTGATCACCGGACAGCAATTTTATTTTTAAATTTCGTTCCAACTTGTGTGAAGGCGCGCAATGTTTCCAAAGTCTTTAAACAGCTTCGCATGGTAAAATTGATTCGTAAACTAAAGTAAATCTTCCTACAGCTAGAAAACGGTAAAAAACAAGCAAGGCTGATTACACGGCTAGGAATATATATTTAAACCAATATTTCGGGAGGCACAGCCTTCCTTCATCAGGGTGTTACATATTATGACCCTAAGATGAAACGACGTTACAGTTTTAAAAAAAGTTGTACATGTAACATGATATTATAATAAAGGTAAACAATACAACGTAAAATAAAAAAACGTTACAGTTTGAAAATTTGAAAAAAACGTAACATGAAAACAAAAAGATAGGTATTATATTTCTTCTTTTCTGTTGATACCTAACGGTTCAAGAGTTTGACCTCTATCAATTAGATATGCTTCTCTGGCTCTTCGTGCACCGTCACGATTAGATTTGGACAGTTCTAGTGGAATTAGTTGCATGTCAGAAGCGCTGTGACCGTTAGAGAGAAAATGTTCTGATACTGCAGTGGGTTTAGAGCTGTTGGTTTGTTTGTCGACTGTTCTACGATGTTCGTTAAAACGGTCCTTTAGTCGTCGTTTAGTTTCGCCTATGTATTGTTTGTGACAGTGATTGCATTGTACCATGTATATGACATTTTTGGAATTACAGTCAATGTGATGTTTGATAAATCTAGTTTCGCCGGTGGAATGAAAAGTATAGGTTGTAAGTCCATCAGTTATGTAGTTGCATGTTAAACAGTTGTGGCCACAGCGAAAGGCACCAAGGGGTTGATTATTTTGAGCAGGTTTACGTAGTTTAGCACTGACCAATAGATCGTTAAGATTGTTAGAACGTCGAAAAGCAACAAGACTGAGGGGCAGTCTTGAAAACGTCAACGCAGCGGGGAGATGAAGATAAAATGTTGTAGTGTTTGTGAATAATAGATGATACGGAGCGAATAGCTGGATTGTATGTTATGACAAGGGGTACACGTGTAGGCTGGTTAGTATCGGAATTGCGTTGTTTGGGGGCAAGTGCTTCGGTACGTGAAATGTTGTAAACGCGTTGTATTTCGTTGTTGAGGAAAGAGAGATTGTACCCACGTTTGTTGAGATAAGACTTGAGTTCGTTAAGACGGAGTGCGAAAGTTTCGTCAGAAGAGCAGATGCGTCGAAGTCTGAGAGCTAAACTGAATGGAATAGCTCTTTTGCTGTGTCTGGGATGGCAAGAGGATTGTAACAAGTAGAGATGCTTGTCAGTAGCCTTAGTGTAAAGATCAGTAGTGATTTTACCGTTGTTCAGTGACACGTTGACGTCCAGAAAGGGTATGGATGAGAAAGAATAATTGGAAGTAAATTTAATTGTAGGGTGAATGTTGTTGAGATATGTGGTGAAGGTGTTGAGATCGTCTACTGAGTGTGTCCATATCAAAAAAATGTCATCTACAAAGCGCCACCAGGTATGCGGTTGGTATGGGGCATGTGATAGGGCGTCTGTCTCGAGTTTGGCGAGAAAAAGATTGGCATAAGATGGTGCCATTCTAGTTCCCATGGCAGTGCCGTGTACCTGCAAGTAGTGCTTGTCGTCGAATGAAAAGTTGTTCATAGTGAGTATCATGCGTATGAGGTCACAGAGAGTTTCAGTGCCGATAGTGGAGCTAGTGCGTTTGCGTGTATCGAGGAAGTAACGACATGCATTGATGCCTTCGTTATGGGGTATGTTGGTGTAGAGTGAAGAAACGTCAAGTGTAACGAGAATGGCATTGTTGGGCAGTTGTCCGAGATTTTCGAGTTTGTTGAGGAAGTGAGTGGTGTCTTTTATGAATGATTGGGTAGTCTGTACGGGAGGTTTGAGATGATAGTCTACGAACTGTGAGATGCGTTCTGTTGGATGTGCATTACTAGAAACAATAGGGCGTCCAGGGTTACCCTGTTTGTGAATTTTGGGTAAAATGTAAAAACGTCCGGTCTTAGTATCGGTTTGTATTAAAAAACGTTTAGTGTCATCGTCAATGATTTGGTCACGGTGCATGCGTTGTACGTAAATACGTATGCGTTTTTGGATGTCATCAGTGATGTCCTTATCTAGAGTCTTGTAAAATTTGGTGTCGTTTAGCTGTCGTAGGCATTCGTTGATGTACCAATCCCGGTCCATGATGACTATACCGGATCCCTTGTCTGCGGATTTAATGATAATGTCAGTGCGTCTGCTAAGTAGTTTGCAAGCATGTCGTTCGCGTGCGGTTAGGTTGTCACGTATAGGAGATGGTTTGATGTTGAAGAGGTCACGTTCCATAGCTGGTTAGATCTATTACAGGATCCGGCTCTTCTATTTTGCAACGGTGGTCCTTGCTATTAAGTATTTTCCAGTGTTTCCTACAGCTACCTCGGGTGATCCACTAAACATTTCTTTATTATTATTTTCATCCTAGAAATGCCACTAATCTGAGCGTGTTTTGAGCGTCCGATAATGGGTTGTCATGTCCGATAATAAATTCCTCGACCTACTCACTTTTCAATAAATTTTGTTTGAAATACTTCCTCTGAAATACTTCCTCTGATCACGATATGGTTCTCTTTGAAGTGAACTTGGCATGCAGAAGAAAAAAGCCAGTTAGACGCAAGATTTACATGAGGAAAAAGTCAGACACCACTCGTATAAAGAAAGAACTACAAGACCTTGCGAATGATTTTGAAGATATGAAGAACGAATCCGTAGACGCAAAGTGGAATATGTTTCAACATAGGCTTACTGGAATAATGGATTCCTGTATACCGCACAAGTTCACTACATCACGCCATAACTTACCTTGGTTTAACCGTAACTTGAGAAGACAAACGAGGTTAAAGCAAAGGCTATACAACAGGGCGAAGAAATCTGGAAGGCAATCCCACTGGAATAAATTTAAACTAGTCAGGAAGCAATTACACAAGAACTTGAATAGGTCCAGGAACGATTATTTATCTGATTTTCTCGGCGACTCTATAAAACAAAACCCAAAGGCTTTTTGGTCACACATCAAAAAGCTAGGGAAGGAGGACACAGATAACCAAGATCTCAAAGTTGGAAATGAAGTGTTTACCGAACCGAGAGCTAAGGCCGAAGTGCTAAATAGCCAGTTTTCCAGTGTTTTTAACAAGGAAGAAACAGAGAATATCCCACACCTTGGCGAAAACCCTATTCCGACTATTGCAACAATAAACATCACAACTAGTGGAGTTGAAAAGCAACTTAACGGGTTGAAAGCAGACAAAGCGTATGGTCCGGATGGAATTCCTCCTTGGTTTTTAAAGGAAAATGCCCAGGAAATATCAAAGGTTCTTACTGATATTTATCAAGATTGTATTGATACCGGAACTGTGCCTATCCAATGGAAACACGCCAACGTATGTGCTATTCACAAGAAGGGAAAGAAATCGGATCCCTCAAACTATAGTGTCACTTACCTGCATCGCATCAAAGGTACTCGAACATATCGTACACAGCCATGTTATGAAGCATCTTTCACAATATGGAGTGCTCACTGATTACCAACATGGTTTTAGGGCGAAACGATCAACAGAAACACAGCTCATATGTACCATTCATGATATAGCGAGTGCCATCCAGTCCAACAAAACAATTCACGCTGCAATCCTCGATTTTTCAAAAGCATTTGACAAAGTTCCCCATCGCCGACTTTTGAAGAAACTTGATTATTACGGAATTCGTGGCCAACTACATAACTGGTTCGAGTCGTTTCTAACACAGCGTACCCAATCAGTGGTAATTGGGGGAGTGTCATCTGCACCTGTAGTTACAACATCCGGCGTTCCCCAAGGAACAGTCTTAGGACCACTATTGTTCTTAATGTATGTAAATGATTTACCTGATGGTCTGAACTCTACTGTTAGACTTTTTGCTGACGATGCGCTGTTATATGGGACAATTTGCTGTGATGATGACACAGCTGATCTCCAAGATGATTTGTATAGATTAGAAGATTGGCAACAAAAGTGGCAGATGGAATTTAATCCTTCAAAGTGCAAAATCATGTGTTTTACAACGAGGAGGGATCCACCAAAGCGGGAATATGTATTCTGTGGAGAAATCCTAGAAGAAGTTGAACGTCACCCTTATTTGGGGGTAATGCTCGATAACAAAATGAGGTGGTCACCACATGTCGAAACTATCACATCTAAAGCAAATAAGATCTTGGGACTTATCAAGCGAAACCTGTGGAACTGCCCAAAGACAGTGAAAGAAATTGCGTACAAGACTCTTGTGAGGCCAAAACTCCAGTATGCCTGTAGTGCATGGGACCCACACCACCAGAAAGATAAAGCCGCTCTAGAAAGGATACAGCGGAAAGCAGCGCGCTTTGCTACTGGAAATTACGATCGAACAGCGAGCGTGACGGAAATGCTGCAAGACCTACGGTGGGACACACTTGAAACGATGAGGAGACACGCAAGGCTCTCCACTGTATACAAGATGTGCCACGGCCTCCTAGATGGGGACTGGGGGAATTATTTGAAAGCAAACAGAGAAAGGAGGACTCGGGGAAGCCATGATTTTAAGTTTATTGTACCAAAAGGACATAAAGATATTTTTAGATTTTCTTTTTTTCCCAGGACAATAACTGAATGGAACAAACTCCCACAAGAGACTGTCTCCAGCCAATCTCTTTGTATTTTTAAAAGTAAACTTAATTAGTATAATTTTATCAGTATTTTAACTTTTACTGTTATTTTTGTATATTTTAGTATAGTTTTATTTTTTAGCTTTTTAGAGTTGGCGTGATGTCGTTCCACGATTTTGCCGACATAATGATATTTAGATTTAGATTAGATTTAGATGAAGTGGAATTGACATGGCCTAATAATTGATTTAGATCCTAAATTTTTGGTGTGAGAAAAATTGAAATGATCTTTCTTCATTCTACGTGAAACAGACTAATTCTTCGATTCCCACCTTGAGATCTGATGATAAACAGAAAAAAGAAATGGTGATAAAACTAAGAAGACACTGCAAATTGATGTAACTTTTCAATGTTCGCCTATTACCTTCGTCCGCCATTACTCACGCCTTGTCTTCTCCTAGTGCCAGGCGACTGTAGTGTTTTCTCGGTTATCAAAGAATTTGACGGGGAGGGGAGGGGTGAACTAGGTCTAACTCGTAAGTGGTAAGTCACAAGTCTCAACTCGCAAGTGGTTAACGGCAAGTCGCAAGTCGTAAATCATAACTCGCAAGTGGCAAATAACAACTCGCAAGTCGTAAATCCCAACTCGCAAGTGGCAACCTCAAAACTAAGAAGTGGGTAATCGTAAGTCGCAAGTCGTGAGTGGTAATCAAGAAGTTGCAAGTCACAAGTCTCAACTCGCAACTGGTAAACAGCAAGTCGCAAGTCGTAAATCCCAACTCGCAAGTGGCAACTTCAAAACTAAGAAGTGGGTAATTGCCAATAGCAAGTGGAAAGTCACTTTCGACTTTTCAGTTTTGATTTTCAATGGCCACCCTCGGCAGTCTCAAGAGTCAGTCTATCCATAGCTTTTGGAATGAGGTCTCACTCTTACTAGTTACTTGTCTGGAGTAAAGTCCTCCTCTTCAATGTGCATTGTTAAATTCTTGAAATTGACAGGTGAATCCAGAGATGAATAAAAATTGAGGGTGGGGTTGGTGTGGGGGGATGGGGGGAGGGGTCATAAGTCCCCTAGAATCCCAGTCATACCAGATGGGAGTACAAACAGTGTATTCAAGTAGCCTTTATTATTGTCCCACCCACAGATGTTACATGAAAGTAATCGTACTTCAAGAAGCAGTCAAAATATTGACACAGATAACATTGTTTACAAAAATAGAAATCTCTGAAAAATAACTGAATATTTTAATAAAGGATCATAACAATCTGGGACAATATCTCACCTACTGCGTGTTTTCTAGAAACCTCAATGTTGAAATCTATGACTAGTATTAAATTAGGTGCAACTGATTGTGCAGTTTTAAAACCCAAGATTCTTTGATGGTCTGACCTCAAAGCTATCTGCTAAAATGAGACTCAATAACCTTGGATCAAGAAAACGTTTCTGCCTCATCCCCAGGCCTCTGTAACCGAACACGGATCGCATGGTGTTGTGAGACTGTTCATTTTCTTAGCAAGCACCACGCCCATTATTCGCTCTGTAAATGACAAATGCATTGGTGCCTGGGGATGAAGCAGTGAGAGTTGGGTTGCATTAAGGGTGCTTGTACTTAGGCTAATAGAAAAAGCCAGCATCAAGGATAAGAACAAACTCTTTAAAAAGTGAACTTGATAAACCACTACCTAAAGTGCAACTCAAAGCTTTAACATTAATGAAGGATAATTATTCTGATTACAAAACAAGCTAAAATTCAAAACTACAATCATTGCAGATTAAGGTCATTGTTCTTATTCAAGTCAAAAACTAAAATCTTTTTTCGTTTAATTTGTGACCAAAATTTAACAACAATACAAGACAATGCTTTTTCAAGATTTTGCAGTGTCCTTCAAGATAACTGGAAAAGATGGCAGGGCACTCTTATAACATCACTCAGATCAACTGTAGATTAGTTCATAAAAGCTAATGTCAGCTAGATGTTTTCTACAGGCTCTGCTCAGAAACATTTAACAAATAGATTCTATGTTGCCGTGCGTCTGTTCAGTAATAGATCACAGATGACGTCAAAATGTGGTAAAAACAAAGAAGTGGCACACGAGCCGCAGGCGAGTGTGTCACTGATGTTTTTACCACATTTTGATGTCTTCTGTGATCTATTACTGAACAGATGCACCGCAACATGGAATCTATTTTATATAATAAAGAAACAAAATGCAAGCGAAAAACTTTTTCACATTTCTGGAAAAAAGTGGGTTGTGATGACGTAATCTGTGCATCTGTCCTCTAATAGATCATAGCTAAGAACCAATCAAAACGCGTGGACTATTCACCTTATTATATAAATCAAGTTAGAGCAACACATGGAAATAAAACTATCTGGGAAGCTAACTGTTCTAGATTGAAAGAGTGATGTAGATGAAAATGTGTCTGTTTTGACAGGAAATTAAAAAAAAAAACTCTTTAATTTGCCCAATTACCATTTTCATAAACAAAGAAAAGTGAAATTCCTTTTGTTCATACTTTTTGTCAGTTTCTGGTTGCAATCACTGACTAGTCTTCTAAAACACTACAGTTATGCTACACTAGTGCACTTAATATGAGCATTAGGCAACTTGGCCATAGCCTTGTTGCCAAATGCAGAGAAGCATTCTTAACATTACTTGGCATTGTTCTCTCATATGTGTAGTGTCCAGTTAAGCCGCGAGGCATTGTGGGTTCGGAGCGACGGCCATGTTTAAAACATGTGAGTGTTTGTATTAAAAGTGCGTGTTGAGTTTCGAGTAATCGAGTGTGCCAGTCTTGCCATCCGGCCGCGACAGTACATTGGCGACGAGGATACATTTCGGTCCATCTACGTAGCTGTTGATTTTGGAGATTCTTCTCAAAGGAAGCGGAATTTTTAGCGGAATGTCTGTCGATGGCGAAGCTTCACCGAGCACGTCGACTACAAGTCAGCCGACAGTGAGTCAGCCAGCTCAACCGGCCCATTTTGCGGCATCGGAGGTTAGGAATCTACCCTGCTTCAACCCCAGGGAAGACCCAAACACCTTATCTGTGCGTTGGAAACGCTGGAAGCGTTCGTTCGAGTTGTATTTATTGGCAAAAGGAGTATCCGACGACAAACAGAAGGTCGCTTTGTTATTGCACACCGCGGGAATGGACTTACAAGATTTGTACTATACGCTAGTCGGCGCGGCGGAGGAACTGAAACCTTATGCGGACGTAGTAACACTTCTGGATGGTTATTTCGTGCCGAAAGTTAATGTTCCCTTCGAACGGCATGTCTTTCGACACTTGGAGCAACAGAGCGGGGAGAAGGTCGATCAGTTTGTGTGCAGGCTTCGACAAAAGGCTTTGACGTGTGATTTCACCGATGTCGACGAAACGATCCGAGATCAACTGATAGAGAAATGCCTGGACCCCAAACTCAGGCGAAAATTTTTGGAGAAAACTAATGCCACACTAACAGATCTGCAAGCTATCGCGCGGGCCCACGAGGCAGTCTCCGAACAGATGAAGTTAATGGAAAAGTCTTTCACACATCACCCAACACATGTTAACTCGATCAGACAGAGTAAAGCTCAGAATAAAGGGAAGGGGCAGTCGGTAGTCAAAGGGAAACAAGGGGTGCAGAGGTATGAGCTACAGAAACCCAAGGCAGGCCAGTCACAGAGATGTTACAGTTGTAATCGTTTTGGCCATATTGCAAAAGATACATGCTGTCCAGCGAGAGATAGACGATGTGACGAATGCGGGATTCGAGGACATTTTGCAGTGTGTTGCGAGAAACTTGGAACTAGGAAGTCACGACCTACACCCAAACAGGAAAGCGGTCAGATCAGAAGCAAGAAGGCCTTTCAGGTAGCAGAGGTAGCAGGCCAACGAGAGGATAAATATGCATTTGTCGTTAGAGGCCAAAAGGAAACCGGAGAGCTCAAGCTTAAGGTTGGTGGAGTGGATTTAGACAATGTACTGATTGATTCAGGTGCCTCATGTAACTTGATTGACTCTGAAACTTGGAACGGTCTGAAACTGAAACATATTGAGTGTGAATCCAAGAAGTCAGACAAGAAGTTATTCGCTTATGGCCAGAAGGAGCCAATAGAAGTCATAGGAACATTTGTTGCAGAAATAGCTTGTGCCGACAGTGGAGAAGTGTGTGTGGATGAATTCACCGTCATCAGGGGCACTGGGAGACCGTTGCTTGGGAGAAGTACAGCAGAGAAACTTAAAGTGTTGCGAGTGGGACCAGCCAGCGGGCCTCAAGTTTGCTCCGTAATGGCAGAAGGAAGTGATGAAGATATTCGAGAGGAGTATGCAGATATTCTCACTGGAGTTGGAAAGCTAAAGGACTACCAACTCAAGATACATGTTAATAAGAATGTCACACCTGTAGCCCAGCAAGTGCGGAGACTCCCTTTCGGTCTCAGAGACAGAGTTGATCAGAAACTCGATGATCTGCTTGACAAGGATATTATTGAAGAGGTACCAAACACTCCTACTGCGTGGGTGTCACCTTTGGTTGTAGCTCCTAAGCAAGATGGGGACATACGCGTATGCGTAGATATGAGAGCAGCGAACGAGGCAATTGTACGAGAGCGACATCCTATTCCTACCATTGAAGAGATCCTGTACGATCTTAACGGGTCAACAGTTTTCAGCAAGCTGGATCTCCGGTGGGGATTCCACCAAATTGAGCTGGATGAGGAGTCACGTGAAATTACAACTTTTGTGAGTCATCGAGGCTTATACCGGTACAAGCGGCTCATGTTCGGAATCTCTTCAGCACCGGAGAAATATCAGAAGATCATATCAGATGTTCTGCAAGGCTGCAACGGGGTTGCAAACATCGCTGATGATGTCATTGTTCACGGGACAGACCTGGAAGAGCATGACAGGAACTTGAATGCAGTTTTAAAGCGGTTGCGTGAGAAGGGGCTTACCCTAAATGGAGAGAAATGTCAGTTCAGATTACCGAAGTTGACTTTTTTTGGACATGATCTCAGCAGTGAAGGCGTCACACCAAGCGAAGAGAAGATTGCAGCTGTGGTGAATGCCCAGGCGCCCAGGAATGTTTCAGAGGTTCGCTCATTTGTACAGCTTGTACAGTACTCGTCGAAGTTCATCCCTAATTTCTCACAAGTTGCAGAGCCTCTTAGGAAATTGCTCAGGAAGGGACAAGCCTTTATCTGGGGCATGGAACAACAAGCAGCATTTGAAAAGCTCAAGCAACTCATGACGTCAGCAAATGCACTTGCCTACTTTAGAGGGGATTGCAAGACAAGGATTGTAGCAGACGCAGGTCCGGATGGACTAGGAGCGGTCTTACTTCAGCTCCAGGACGACGAATGGAGAGCAGTGTCCTATGCCTCAAGAAACCTTACCGATGTTGAGAGGCGCTACGCGCAAACAGAGAAAGAGGCACTGGCCTTAGTATGGGCATGTGAACGGTTCAATCTCTATGTCTATGGACGCCAATTTGAGCTTGAGACAGACCACAAGCCTCTCGAATGTATTTTCAGTACGCGTTCCAAGCCGTCCGCAAGAATTGAACGTTGGGTACTTCGTTTACAGTGTCACAACTACCGTGTAGTGTACCGTCCTGGTAAAGGAAACATCGCGGATGCCTTGTCTAGATTGAATCAACCCAACCCAAAGGATCCAAGCAGTGAGAAGGAGGATTTTGTCAGATTTGTGGTGCAGGAAAGCACACCAGTTAGCTTGACCCCTAGAGAAGTTGAACGAGAGTCCGAAAATGATCCAGAGTTAGTAAGTGTACGTCGGTACATACATTCAGGGGACTGGTCACAGTGCAAGATGCCTGGTTATGTCTGTGTGAAGAATGAACTGTGTACCATAGGACAACTAGTGCTGCGAGGAGATAGGATTGTTATACCGCAGAGTCTCAGAAAATCGGTCTTAGAAGCAGCTCACGAGGGGCACCAGGGGATAGCCAAGACGAAGAGTAGGCTGAGAACGAAGGTGTGGTGGCCCAAAATGGACGTGGACGTGGAACGAATGTGCAGAAGCTGCCATGGTTGTCAGGTTGTAGGACAGTATTCACCTCCCGAACCGATGCAAAGAACTGAACCACCTACCGGCCCCTGGCAGGATCTCGCCGCAGATCTAATGGGACCATTGCCCACAGGTGAAAGTTTGTTAGTTGTCGTCGATTATTACAGTCGGTATTACGAGGTGGTAGTGATGCAGTCAACGGTCACATCCAAGATCATCATGGCGCTAAAAGAGATTTTTGCACGATTTGGAAACCCTTACTCACTCAAGACAGATAATGGTCCGCAATTCGTGAGCAGAGAGTTCGAGGAGTTCTTACATGAGTGTGGAATTCAGCACAGGAGATCACCCCCGTTATGGCCACAGGCCAATGGTGAGGTAGAACGACAGAACCGATCCCTCTTGAAAGCCCTAAAGGTCGCAGAGGTGGAAGGGAATAGGTGGACAGAGGAACTACCAAAGTATCTCATGGCATACAGGTCCACACCTCAAGTCTCAACAGGTGCCACTCCAGCCTATCTCATGTTTGGGAGAGAGATCAAGTCTAAATTGCCAGAATTGAGACCAGACCAGTCAGTGGTCAACGAGGAGATTAGAGACAGGGACTGGGGTAACAAGTTAACTCAGAAAGCTTATGTGGACGACAAGCGAGGTGCGGTACCGAGTCCTATAATTCCTGGAGATCAAGTGCTTCTGAAGAACACAAAGAGCACGGGAAAACTAGCACCTAATTTTGAACCTGAACCATATACGGTGTTAGCAAAAGAAGGAAGTCAAGTAACAGTCCAGTCGAGAGAAGGAGTGGTCTACAACAGAAACAGTTCCTTCTGTAAACCGTACGTTTCGCCTGAAGAGTCAAAATTGCCAAAGGACACCAATGTTAAGAACACCGACACTTCAGATTTGAAGCCAATTGAAGCTGAAACCTCTAGACCTAAGCGTACTATCAAAACACCAGAGAAATTTAAGGACTATGTTTTAGGGAAACCCTAAGAGACTTCAGGACTTTTGAAAAGACATTTCAAACTTGATTTCAGATTTCAGTTAGGTTTCATAAACCGTTTTAATCTGTAAGAGGATACAGTCAAAGTGGAAAGGAAGGGATGTAGTGTCCAGTTAAGCCGCGAGGCATTGTGGGTTCGGAGCGGCGGCCATGTTTAAAACATGTGAGTGTTTGTATTAAAAGTGCGTGTTGAGTTTCGAGTAATCGAGTGTGCCAGTCTTGCCATCCGGCCGCGACAGCACAATATGTGCTCAGTGGACTTAACTTCATTCCCTTTACTGCAAGCTAAGTTGTGTTTTAAAGGAATCAATCAATTGAAAGAAATCTGTCACTTAAAGACAAAGAAATTCAAACAGCTAGTTACTGGTTACAATCCAGAAAAAAGTCTACAATTTACCGTCTTCTGTGTTTTACAGTCTCTTGGTTATCTAATCTATATATATCTAAACACAAGACCACAGAGCAACATACGTAGCAGAATTACGACATGATTTATGCCTCAAAAGAGAAGAAAACTGTGAATATGAAATCCCTTAATACACAATATAGAGACAAGAGAACATTATGAAATAATAAAGGAATATTAATGTACGTACTACAGCAAAAGGCATACATCACACAAACTTGCATGACAAATGTTTGAGTGACAATCTTAAAAGCTGTGCTTGAAGCGGACAAAATCAGGTGTACTGAGTATATGGGAGAACACCACAGTAAGGAAAAAGAGACTGAGAACTTTAAAGGATCACAGTGGCACGTACAAACCAGTACATTCCTTGACCCTTCTGTCACTGAAATCAACAAAATGCCAGAAGGAACAATATTTTTCCTAGTCATATCAACATTTATGTCATTAGTTTGGCACTAACACCTCTGGTTACAAGTTACCACAATGACAGTCGTCACTACAAAATCATTCACTAACAACCTTTCAGCTGCACGACTACAAGTAAAGTATTAGCAGCCTCCCACAGAGTAGTTTTTAGGAGATAAATACCACATAGGGGGCTAACTATTAGGCATGCGCCTTGAGCTAAACTGAGAGGATAGCTGACCATATTATTACTAGTCTACTACATATATCAGAACTGTCATTGAGGTTTTCAGAAGATGGTTGCCGGTTGCCGGTTGCTGGCTTCTAATGACAGTCCTGACATATTTTTTACTAACCCCTGAAAACTCCCTTTTTAACAAATAGTTCATCTAACAAGAATAAGTATTAAAAAGTTCCTTTAACTCAAAATGGCAAAGAAAAATTACTTTAGAGGCTGAAATATTTGCCAATCTTGACCTTAGCTTTGCACCCCTTGAATTCTTAATACACTGTATTTGATAACCATAATTCCTTTGTCCTTTTCCATAAATTCAGAACACACTTTTTAACTCTTAGCAGGCCTAATGACTCCCTGAGCAATGAGCATTTAAATACAAATAAATATTACCTAAACCCTCGATAATGTTAAATAACAGTTATGATATCAGTTGTCTGGGACACAAAACGGTTAAAATGAAAAGGAGCAGCTTGTATATAATCTTGAATAACCTGATAATCTAAATAAAACTGATGCACCAATAAAAGGTCACAACCTGTAACAAAACCAATGATTGATCACCCTCAGCAGTTTGATGATGATGATGATGATGATGATGATTATTATTATTATTAATATGATGATGATGAGGATGATGATGTATCAGCCACCTCCCTTTTACTGTCCATGGGGCGTGGGTGGGAGGGATGCAACTGATTCGGTGAACAGATAATTCAATGCATCAAACTTCTTGCTTGATGTGTACAACATTGCAAACTAGTCAATGGAAATCGATAAATTCTGCATAAGCATGCTACTACATAGAATGACAAACAAATCACTCCCCACAGAGTAATTTGTAGTTCAAATAGAGCAGGTTGGCCTCATACACTTGAACATTCTTTCCATAGGTTAATATCACTTTTTCCTTTCTCCAGTTTCATCCAATCAAACTCTATTTCCAGACATAACAAACAGACAAGTTTCACTAAAAGTAATACCGATAATACTCTGATGAGCCCATAACAATTTTTTACATACTGCCCTGATAATGTCACCTTGGTAATTATAACATTACTATGCTGACAGTTTTTACTGTCATTGAACCATGAGAAATAATAAAATGAAATGTACTAAGAAAATTGAACCCTAAACAACCTAATGCAGACTGTAAAAGAGGGGAACATCATTGCTTGGCAAGTAAGTTAAATGTAATAATTACCTTGTATGTGTTTGACACATGACAGTAGTGTCTCGGTTACTGTCTCAAATATCAGGACTTAACGCATCCTTGGGCGATAACATACTTCCAGAATACTGAATTATCACTTTTAGTAGCCATAATGAACAGATTATAAAATGTAAAACCTAATGCCACTTTAAAATCAAGAATTATGTAATTTAGAGTGCTTAGCATTGTGAAGTCTATCTAGTGGGAATTGCCAGATTGTGCACATCAAATAAATGGGCCACTAAGCTCTAAGTAGCAGTCTTGGCAGATAATAGTCATTTAGTTTGTGGCAGTTTTTTTATGTACTGGTACTTTTGATAATGTACTGATAAACAGCTTCTTTTCTGACTTAAGCTTATATCAAATTGAGGTACCACATTCACTTACCAACAATAACGAAGTCATCCTGCACAGCACTTAAATAAGCTAGTTATCTTAAGGCACCTTAACTTCACAGATGCTAATCACTTCAATAATACCTCACAGTAGTCTACAGTGGCTGATATTCACAGCTCACGACAAATATGTGAACCACTTTACCCTAGCTATAGATTCTTTCTTTTGTAGCCAAGACCAAAAAAACAGTCGGACATTAATTTAGTACTTTCTTAACTTAGGATTTAAAGTTTTGTGCTAAAACTTACTGTACACGTCAGTACTCAGTGGATTCCAGAAGAAGCCAAGAACAAGTAAAATAATAATAAACATTAGTATAAATCTACTATGATCGTTCTATCAAAAATGCTGTTCTCTTTCTGGCTATGCTACTCACTATCTATTATGTTTTAGAATAAATCTACTGACGTTCTATCACGAATGCCGATCTCTGATTGGCTACGCTACTCACTATCTATTCTGTGATAGATAGTGAGTAGCGGCTGTCATAATGGCGGACGCTTCTTCGCATTTTCGAAGTGTCAGCGAGGAGGATTTGGATAATTTACCTGTTTAGTTTTAAACGATCGACTAGTAGATTTATACTAAAACAATTACATTATTCGCTCTCGATTTCTATGCCTGATAGCTCTTTCGGGCTGCGACCTCATCAGCTATCACGCGATAGAAATCTCGAGCTCATAATCTAATTGTTAAGTAGATAATGAGTAGGGGTGTCAACAAAATGACAGCTCCTTTTTTGCACGGCTACTTCTTTGCACTTCTTTTGCGAGGGGGATTTAGATAATTTACTTGTTTAGTTTTGTACAACTGGTAGATTTATACTAAAACAATAAAAGGGCTTGGTGGAAAACTATGCTAAGAGGATTTTTGGAGGGTTTTTTCTATTTTGCTCCAAAATTGCTGGTTTTTTGCATACAGGCTTGTTTTCATGTGGTAAACATTGCCCTGTATTCTTTTTCGCTGCTTTGCGAATAGTCTTCGAGAAAACACGGGCCAAAAAAACTTGTTCACCTAAAAATCCACTTAGCGTAGTTTTCCACCAAGCCCTTCAATTAGATTATTTGCTCTTGATTTCTGTGTGTGATAGCTGAATCAAGCTGCACCTTTATCAGCAATCACGTGATAGAAATCTTGAGCTCATAATTTTCTAATTGTTAAAGCAATCACATTTTTATAAAACATGTACGCTAGACTAGCCTCACCTTTGGACATCTGATGCCCTTGAAATTACGTCAAAGGCCTTCATGGAGGCAAAACTAAATAATAACCTGCTACAAAAATGTTGTGTCAACAAGACGGTCTTTGACCTTCCCTTGTGTAGGCTAAACAATGTTACTATAACTATGATTTGGCCGAGACTTTTCAAACTGAGTTTTCATTGATATCCTATGAAATCTGATTTACAGGATTAGGGATTTCAGATGGCATATTAAATTTCAAAACATCTGTCAATCCCTTCCCAAGTTTTTACTGTGTCACAAAATTACAAAAAATTGTCCGAATTACAATTTCACTGTCATGTATACTTGTAGTGGGAAGAGTAAACCACTATTGTGAATATTCTGTGATTTGTTAACGTCATATAAATCACAATGAAATATTCACATTTTTATAGATTGTTAACTACTATCTTGCGTATCATCTCTGTGGCCAGTCACTTGTTCCTACACTCCTTAAACTACAGTACTTGTAACATTGTGTTTAACCTGTTATCTCCAAACACAAGGCAAATGTAATTAAGTGTAAGCCGCACTTCTCCCGGAGGAAATCCACAGATGGTGAACAGTCACGTCATGCCTTCCTCCTGTGCGAACTCATTTATTTTCCATTTTAGAATGTTTGCGCTTTCTTTCGTACCTGGCATCCCGGACTATTCTGACACTCCAACGAAGAGCCCATATTTGGTTTTTCCTTGGAAGTCTAAAGTAGGAAAAAAAAGATAATAAGAATATGCAAGTTTGAGACTGTGAAAACTTGAAAACTTTAACACCATGAGAAGACAAGCTCAAATGAACAAAAATGACAGAGAATAATGGCACAGCATCTAAATTAAAATGGTTCCACATCTGTACTTGAAGATGAAAACTTACATGTGATGAGGTGATACACAACACATCATCAATGGGAACTAATGCACCATAGTTTGGTGGGCAGGAAAAATAGTGAACACCATCCACAAATCCACTGTGATTACCAACTGAAATCATAATAATTTGAAAATCAGTTTAAATACCATTCAATGGACATACATGCAATTAAGGGTGAGACATACTTTCTTTTTACTCTCGTATTTAATAAGCTGTATTATTATATGCAGTGAAAACGTAAAGCTTGTGGGATGTGGCTGGAGTGACAAGGATACCTCACAAATTAATGTGACCTGGTAAGCTGAAGCCACTCTTTGGGCACAAAGGCCACATAGTAGCGGGCATTACCTCTTAATATTAATTTAATAAAGACTTATATAGCACCATGTGTATAGCAATGCGCTTACAAGCAGATGAAATGGAATTTGAAATGTTGGTTTTTGTGGCCTCACTCTCGGAGCAGAGAAGAGCAAACTCACTATGACGTCGATCCGGGAATCGAAGGCACATTGGTAGGCGAGTGCTCTCACCACTGCGCCAGCTCTCCTCTTAAATCTACCAAACAAAGATTGAGCCAAGCATTAGCAGCCATGGACAGCTGTTTCGGCCTTGTTAGGCCTCATCATCATGGCATAGCTAAAACTCAGGCTCAAGTACCAGATCACATTAATTTGTGAGGTATCCTTATGCTTGGAACTAGTTCTTTCATACAAACCCTGACCAATTTGCTATTTTTCTGTTTGGTCCACTTCTGGTATTCTTGAAGGTGTCATTCATGCAATATTCTAGTTAAAAACTGCAAAAGGATCTACATGCAATTTGCATCTTTAACCTGGTGAATCTAAATGAAGCCCAACATATTGCTGTTTTTCGCCATTCACTAGTCCAATGTACTTCACTACACCTGGATGCAACAATTGAATCATGCCATCAGTAACAAATCAATAGAGCTGAGAGTGGTTAAAAGATGGGGAAGGAAAGAAAACTTAAAACTCAGTTCCTCATTTAAATACTAGAGCCTGAATGATTCAAAACAAAGAAAATAACAGACAAAAACAAGTCGAAAATTCAAATCAAGACCAAATTAGAATTCCTAAGGAAAGAAAACAATGTAATTGTGTACACAGAGAAATCCCATATGGTCCTAAAATCAGTTCTAATTCTTCTTGTGTATTTCATGATTGAATGATTTCATTTCCCTAGAATTAATCATTTTTAGCATTTTTTAATTTTTCTTTTTATTTGTAATTTTTGCACACGACCCCACAAGCTTGTAGCTTTGAATTAATGTATGTACCCTTAAAATTCAGGTCAAAAATCATAAAAAAAGAAAACGTAACAGTAACTTAATAATGTTGGGGACAGAAGCCAGAATGAACACAGCCACACCCTTTTAGGAAATACCTTAAACCAATTGTGGAGGAAGGAGGGGGCGGGGGGGGGGGTGGGGGGAGGGGGAGAGAGAGGAGGTGTTAGGGTTGGGGTTAGAAAAACATAGCATTACCTGTAAGATGGCTGCGAACAACGACATGGTCACCGACACTTGGCAAAATCTCTGACCTTGCACACAAAAAAGGTTTAATAGACAATGTAGTACAATAATTAAATAAGTTTGTAATCTACTTTGAAAAGATACTTATGCTCTGATGAAAGACAAAAGCCACCAACCGGTTAGCCCAGTCAGTAGAGCACCAGACTACCGGGTGGAGCGTCGCGGGCTCAAACCCTGGCTGGACCAACACTCAGGGTCTTTAATAATTGAGGAGAAAGTGCTGCCTTTGTAATGACATGTGCAAAATATAGTTAGACTTTCTAGTCTTCTTGGATAAGGATGATAAACTGTAAGTCTGTCTCACAACACTTGTTCCTAATGATCTAAACGAGTGGACTAAAGAATTCCAGAAGTAACTCAGAGGCAAAATCCCTGACAGTATTCTGTGCGCAAGGTTCAAAGACTTACTGTTTAGGAGATTTCTTGTCTATTGAATAATTCTTGTCACTCCATATTCTCACACTGTCTTCACAAAGGGCTCTTGCACAGCCTGGGCACTGGCAATGTGAGTACATTTCAACAGGTCTGATTGGCTGACGCTGACAACGCAGATTCTGTGAAGTTCATATATATTAAGTATTAAAATTAAAAAGAGGTGAAGGGGTGGTGCAAAAAGAAAACCCCTGCAGCCTCACAGCAGGTGGATTTTTCATCATAAGTCATTCAATTGCAAATTAGTCTTATAAATTATGAGGCAAGTGGCACATAGGGCATCCTGGAGACAGTTGGTCAGCTCATCGCCCCATCATCATACGTATAGGATGAGTTAATTAACCTGCATAGCAGGCATGTCTTTCCAAGTGTGCAAACAAAGCCAAAGGAATGCTTCCATCAAGAAGAACGAAAAGGGGAGCAGAGGGGGAAGAGATGAGTTTGTTGATTATTTTCCTTGACCTGACGAGATTTTCTGTGGATGCCCTTGTTTACTGTTCCCCTCCCCCCCCCCCCCCCCCCCCCCAAAAAAAAAAAAATTCCAAATTCCAGTTAAACATGAATAAATTCCACAGTTACCAGCAAGTGCAAGAAACCCCTGATCTGGCGACTATTATATTAAAATATGATTATATTGAAACGTAGAGTAACCAAACTCACAGGGGACACTTTAACTGGAGATGAAAAGGCCTGAAACTTTTCTTGCGCTGTTGATGGTTGCAACTGTAATTGAAAGTGAATAAAGTGCAGATTAATTGCGTTATCATAACAATTTTACTACTAACAGTATATAGGACCAAACGAGATTTGCTAAAGCAAACACATGCAAAATTAATGAAAGATTTAATGCTCAAGTTTCCGAGTAGTCATGATGCCATTATGAAAAGAACGTATAAGAAAACAAATATTTGATATGTAAATTTCTTCCCTGCTAGCAGAGGCCTCTTTTCCTTGTATTCACTTGTATTCAGCGTGCAGAAAAAAGAGACTTCTATTATGGGTCAAAACCCCAGGGGTTACTCCCTATAATGGCCTATACGGGGAGGCTCTGCCCAAAAGAGGTATCTTTTTCATGCTTCAGGTATATGAAATGGATGGGAAATCTGTCATTTAGGTATTTAAAAGGTTGAGCTGATTTTTATTGATTTGCTATTAGTTTAAAATACAGAATTACCTGACCCTTTCGTTAATTAAAAATATTTCGAACACACATACGTACCTTATGACTGTACTTTTTTAATTTATTGAACGCTACATGAAAATGACAAGACTTCATTCAAAGGGCTAGAAAGAGGATGCAGTGTTCTTAAGTAGGTTTGTGAAAGGGGTACCATTTTCCAATGGAAGGTATACGAAAGGGGTTAACCTTTGCTGTCAAAAATGGTATATAAAAGGGTAAGGGGTTGGACCTCGGGGCGGAGCCTCCCCTTATAAAATGTTTTTGAGGATCAGCTGCAGTGGAAAGTTTACCTGCTGTCACTAGAATTCAGCTCAGTGCTAAGCCTTATAATACAGTAAAAACCCGCAACTAAGAACCTACATTTTTGGGAAGTAGCCTAAACAGGTTCTTATATAATTGGTAGTTAACACACTTTTAGGCTACTTAGGTTCTTAAAATAGGTTCTTAATTCTAGAGAAAAAGAAATAAAACTCAGCTGCAAAACAAGATGGTTATTGGCCTATTTTCTATTAAAAAACCCTCATTTTTACAGTAATGAGAATCTGCTTTTTTCTTCAAATAGGATTCTTGCACTGCAGCTGTAATGTACTAATATGATTTTAGAAAAGAAGAACCTGTTTTCAATTTTTAGGCTAAATAGGTTCTTGTTTATAGGGGGTATAAAATCTAAAATTTTGGCTAACAGGTTCTTAATTTTCAGGTTCTTAGTTGCGGGTTTTTACTGTACTTACACTTTCACTTTGCTATCTTGTGTTTGACCAGGAAGTTTTGCCTGAGGAATATGAGGTAATTCCACCTCTGTGTTTATCGACTCCTACAAAGAAAAAACACATTAAGAACAAAATTTTTAATAATAATTTTATTAATGTTTAACTTTTTCTTTTGCATGAACTTGAACACAATATTATATAAAATGTGCTACGGACTGTTTACAGAATGGGTCTATACATAACCAGCCTTTTTTAGGCCACTACCATTATTTTATTTTGAAGTCAACAATAACATGATGAAACGAATGAAAAAAGTTAAACAAAGTCTTTTCCATCAGAGCTTTGAGGTAATTGAATTTTGACTCTGAGTAAAACCAAAGTTTCTAATATTTAAAATATTGATTGAATGGAAACAAAAAATAAACACTTACTGCTTGTCTCTGGACTGAAGATTCCTGTAAACTACAAATACAAATTGAATGTTATGGTAACTTAACAGAGGAAGACTGGCTGACATTCTACTTAAATAACACATGGGTTACAGAGCCTTCCAAGGGGGTGGTCTGGTGTTGCTTTGCTGCTCGTTTATGACTCCGTCTGTCTCATTTTGTTAGGGACAAATGTTGCTGTTGCAAGAAAACCAAAGAGGAATGGAAAGTGAATTGTCGCTGTCACAAACTGCCGTGCGTTTTCTGCCAATTTCTGTTGGTTGTAAATGTTTGGGAGAAGATTGTTGCCTGTTTTCAAAGCCATTTTCCTTGTCGCTCTACCCTTGAAAGGCCTTGTTACAGTTCTGAAGTATAGTGACAATGTGTCCAAAGAATGCAGGGATGATGCCAATTTGGACAAAAAGATCAGAACTTCATTATTATTTGACTCATCAGTCACTCGCAAGAAATGATGTATTTCAAGTCCATCAATCCAGGTTAAATTTGTGACTCAGTTAATGTAGAACTGATCACTTAGGATCTACAGGTTAGGGGTCATGTATTAAAAGGAAGAGGTCACATTACTTTGTGTTTCCAAGAAGTTTAAGGGAGCAAATAGGATTTAGCAAAAGCATGGGATGCTGTTGTGGAACACAAGACACTGGGAAGTATCAAGTCCACTGCCATTTCAAGCCCCAGAATCCTGGAAAATTTACTGTTTTCATTCAGATTTGAAGCACAGCTCTCTCCAGTCAGAATCAGGGAACTCTTCATTCATTTTTTTGGGAGCAAGGTTTGGCGCAGTGGTGAGAGTGCTCGCCTTCCACCAATGTGGCACGGGTTTGATTCCCGGACTTGGCGTCATAAGTGGGCTGAGTTTGTTGGTTCTCTACTCTGCTCTGAGAGGTTTTTCTCCAGGTACTCTGGTTTCCCCTCTCCCCAAAAACCAACATTTGATTTGATTTGATTTGATTAGATCTATTTAGAGTTGATTTGATTTAGTCTCCCCATTAGTAATGCATCTGTGCTCGGCTAGATAGATTTGAGACTTAAATAAAGTGATTATTATTATTTTCAAGTAAAAGGGGACCTGATGGTACCCTGAGTGAATTTGATGGGCAGAGCTTTCAATTTTGCACCTAAAAAAAGCTGGGTTAAGTCTTGTAACTTTATTATGATCTAATATTTTCAAGTACTAATTTATAACTTACATATTTTTGCTTTTAATTGGCTGGTCTGGGTGTTTGCTTAGAGATGTTGGGGTCGCTTTTGAAGCAACAGTTTGTCCCTCGGAAACAATCTGAAAAATAAAATCGTAAATATAATTACTCAACTAGAAGCTGATCAAAGCAAATAACAGAAAAAAGTGACAACAAATAAAGAAACATAGAAACTACTAATTTAAAATGTTTAAACAATTAATGCCAATAACTTTTTCAGATAAGAGTGGATTTCTAGCTCAAAAACCAGAGAAATTCAGTTTCCCAGTCATGACCCACATACTGGGTGATTAAGTTAGGAAAATTTGCGAAGGCACATGACAGTCTAGTGACTGCTCCAAAGTCATTGTTGACTCCCTGATTTTCAAAGTTATCTGGAACGCTGAAAGTGTGAAGACATGCTGCGTTTACTTAGCTGAGGATGTTGCAGTGTAAAATTAATTCAATAAGTAAATTGTAAAGAATTTGAAGAGTAAGTTGGTACTTCTCCGCATTTCCCACCCTGGTAGCAGAGCAAGTACTTTCAAGTCACTGCGGCCCCAACTTGTGGGCTAGTCAATTCAGTTTTATGTCGTCAAACCATTTTTTTTTTACCACACGCATTAATTCTGTTGATAAACTGAAGGCCAAAACTGAGCCCACAACACTGAACCCACGCAATTCATCCTGGGCTTGGAATTGCAAGAAGTGCATACTCAATAAAGACATATCCAATAAAACAAGCAGTGAAAATGTAAAGCTTGTGGGATGTGGCTGGAGTGACAAGGATACCTCACAAATTAACGTGATTGGGTAAGCTGAAGCCACTCTGCTTGTTTTATTGGATATGTGGGTACTTGAGCCTGAGCATTAGCTGTGCTATGCTGATGAGGCCTAACAAGGCCGAAACAACTGTCCATGGCTGCTAATGCTTGGGCTTAATCTTTGCTTTGGTAGATTTAAGGGGTAATGCCCGCTACCATGTGGCCTTAGTGCCTTTAGAGTGGCTTCAGCTTACCCAATCACATTAATTTGTGAGGTATCCTTGCAGCTAAGACTATGTCAACTATTTGATATTTAATTAGTTCCATGGCTACACTTACTGGAGGTAAAATTCCTTTTTTCTTCAAAGACTGGAATAAAATAATTTATCAATGCCAGCAATTAGCACATCTGACACCAGGCTATCGGTCACAAGGTTCAATATTTCAAGGTCTAGTTTCTGTAGTGTGTTTCTCTGATGGTACTCCTTTCTTGTTCTGTTGCTTTTTTGTTGTACATGATGAAATCCCCGTAAACACCCTTTATAATAATAATAATAATAATAATAATAATATTAATGATATTATATTAATATTACATTAATATTATAATAATAATATTAATGTGTGATATTAATGTACTGTATCTTTTTGTTTAGTTTCTTTCTGATGCTTTCAACTTAGGTAATTACTATTCCTTTGTAAATTATCTCGGAATAGCCCCTTCAGGAGAGTTAATAATGTTACAGCACAGCACAGCACAGTTCAGTAACATCATTAACTCTCCTGAAGGGGCTATTCTGAGATAATTTACAAAGTAATTACTTAAGTTACAAGCATCAGAAAGAAACTAAGCAAAAAGATACATTACATTAATGTCTTACATTTATATGCTAAAATCGGTTTGAAGACTAAAATATTATTCCTAGTTACCATGTAAGAATGAACTAGCAAACTAGAGACCCAAACTGGTGCTGATAAACTACTTTGCTGAACAAACCGAATTTACTTTCATCACCTTGCAATCTGAATTACAATGAAGCCAAACTTGGTAATCCTCACCTCTAGTTCATTCTTTACATTGAACAGTTCATCTTTTAGTAGAGTGTTCTCTTCTTGTACTGCATATATAATAATATAAACAGTAAATGATAAATAATTTATACACGCTGTAGTACATGTGCTACTTCTAACTAAAAAAAACATCCAGAAACGTGTACTTTCAAGACAAAGTAAGGAAAAAGGTACATGTAACATCTAATGATGCAAACAGTTTCAGAAGGACACAAGCTAATAAACCTGGTTGACATTGGATGAGATCTGTCATCAGTCATGGTACATATATAGGCTGGGCAGCAACACAGTATAAGCTATAAATGGTATATTCAAGACACTGAGCCATGAAAAGACTTTAATAATGAAATTGCTTTCTATGATTAGCCAATGTTTTTGACTATGCAAGACTGAACCATGTTTGCCTCTTGTGGTTTCTTTGCTTTGCAAAAATTTCAGCTGCCGAGGTTTTTTTGCAGAAAAATTACAACAGTCTAAGAGCTAGAAAACCACTAAAAACACAAGACATTGAAAGAGTGAAATTTTCCTTAAAGGGTGCAACCTATTCACCATCTTCAGGGAGCACGGAGACCATTTTAACCCATTGACTACCAGCCGTTTTTACATTTTCGGAGTGATTTTCCACCTATAAACGATGAATAGCAATTCCTGACTCTTTATTTGAACTACCAGGGAAAAGTGGTGCTGTCCTAAGGCACTGGAGGCTCAAGGTTTCTGAAAACGTCATTTTGACGTAGCTATTTTTTATCCGTGAAGCAACAACAATGGCCCAAGTTCGGTTTGCTTGCGATTTTGGCTAAGTTTATAGCCATTTTCCACCTTTAGCGGCTGCCTGATGAGCATCATTAAGCGTGACGGTAGCTAAGAGTCCACTATCTCAAAGAATCGAGCAAGGTGATTTACTTTGTTGTCGAATTTGGCTTGTTACTCGATGAACTGGGAATTTGGCCGGTCGAACACTTAGTACCTTTGGGACTCCACTACTGATGAATTTCTCAACCTACCGCCGCATATTTTGGAATTTGTGAGCACTGCAGATGACCACAAGCAGGAAATTTTGGCGGTAGGTCGGAGTGGCCATAGACTTAGTTTATATGTGAAAGAATTGGGGGAGGGAACGGGCGCTGTCAAAAATTCTCGTTAGTTCCCAGCATGCAATGCGCTCAAGATGTTGAAAATGTCGGGAAGGCCCGAATGCACTGGAACAAAAGGCTGTATCTACGCTCGGGAGACGAATATGAACAAAAAAAGTCATTTCTAAGCTAGAAAAAGGACTGAATTTTGCTATGATGGTTGAATTTTGGCTTTTCGACGATGATTTCCTTAAAAAACATGAAGACAAAAAGGGGCATTTTTGTGGTTTCTCTTTGACGTTAAAAACGGTCAGTTTCGTTCTTGTCGAAACTCAAAAGGCCATATTTGGTAAATATTGCTACGTTTCTTGCATTTATTGGATATCCAAATTTAAAGGACATTCCATTTCATGCTCACAACTAACAGTTATGGCAATATTGGTGCGATTGGGAAAGTTGCAATGCTTTTAAGCATGGGAGTTTTGTACGGCCGGTTTTGGCCGGCACGGGTGCCAATGGGTTAAATAAAACATAATTTTTTTTTTTGATGTTGATATTTTCATTGTTTAGCTACTTAAACAAAAGCCTTTGAGGCTAGTAACATATCAACGCTACTTTATTTGAAAACAACCATATGCTGCAAGATCTGGGGGGGAGGGTCCTACTTTCTGGCCAGTACTTAGATTCAAGGTTGAAGTTGCATGAAAGCCAGCTTGAGGGGTGGTGATTTTAAAAACTAGACAATAGAGGTCGAGTTGGAGCCACTAGTGACAGTCAGAACTCGATGATCATCTCATCTAGGGTAATTGAGTTTGATACTGTGGCTTGTCACGTGACCTGGTCAACTGCAAACCCAGGAGGTAACGTTAAGTAAAGCCTGGCCCTGCTAAGTTACCCACCCCCCCCCCCCCTAGAAATTGTTTTAACTGTAGAATCTTAGCTCTGACCCTGGATTTAAACTATCACCAACCATGACTTTCACTGGATAGTGTCAAAAGGACCGGTCACGTGACCTCTATTTTTCTTTGTTAACCCATTGACTACCAGCCGTTTTTACATTTTCGGAGTGATTTTCCACCTATAAACGATGAATAGCAATTCGTGACTCTTTATTTGAACTACCAGGGAAAAGTGGTGCTGTCCTAAGGCACTGGAGGCCCAAGGTTTCTGAAAACGTCATTTTGACGTAGCTATTTTTTATCCGTGAAGCAACAACAATGGCCCAAGTTCGGTTTGCTTGCGAGTTTGGCTAAGTTTACAGCCATTTTCCACCTTTAGCGGCTGCCTGATGAGCATCATTAAGCGTGACGGTAGCTAAGAGTCCACTTTCTCAAAGAATCGAGTAAGGTGATTTACTTTGTTGTCGAATTTGGCTTGTTACTCGATGAACTGGGAATTTGGCCGGTCGGACACTTAGTACCTTTGGGACTCCACTACTGATGAATTTCTCAACTGATCAATTTCTCATATTTTGGAATTTGTGAGCACTGCAGATGACCACAAGCAGGAAATTTTGGCGGTAGGTCGGAGTGGCCATAGACTTAGTTTATATGTGAAAGAATTGGGGGAAGGAACGGGCGCTGTCAAAAATTCTCGTTAGTTCCCAGCATGCAATGCGCTCAAGATGTTGAAAATGTCGGGAAGGCCCGAATGCACTGGAACAAAAGGCTGTATCTACGCTCGGGTTACAAATACGAACAAAAAAAGTCATTTCTAAGCTAGAAAAAAGACTGAATTTTGCTATGATGGTTGAATTTTGGTTTTTCCACGATGATTTCCTTAAAAAACATGAAGGCAAAATGGGGCATTTTTGTGGTTTCTCTTTGACGTTAAAAACGGTCAGTTTCGTTCTTGTCCAAACTCAAAAGGCCATATTTGGTAAAAATCGCCACGTTTCTCGCATTTATTGGATATCCAAATTTGAAGGACATTCCATTTCATGCTCACAACTAACAGTTATGGCAATATTGGTGCGATTGGGAAAGTTGCAATGTTTTGAAGCATGGGAGTTTTGTACGGCCGGTTTTGGCCGGCACGGGTGCCAGTGGGTTAAAGTGGTACGGCTAAAACATCTGACCAAGTTCAATGTGGCCCCTGATTACTTAAGAGTGAGTATACACAGAAAAGAAAAAAGCATATTAATATGCTTAATGATAAAGAACAGGTAAAAAGAAGCATGTGACTTGGGAACAAATCTTACTTTTCAACCAGTTTTCTTCGGCTTTCATCATGTAACCCTGTATATGTTTTTTGACAGAGAACAAGAGTACAACATAAATCAAACTACGTCCAAGTAAAAGTTCAGTAATTAACTTTCAATTTTAGTCTTTTCATAAGACATTCTTTAATATTTTGGCAGCTTTTAAGGATCCCTGTTTTCTAGTTTTCATTCAAAGAGTGGATTTCATTTGATCGTCTGTTTTCCAATTTTTACTTTTTGGTCTGTGCGTCTTTGCACATGGCAAATGTCCATGCACTGCAGGCATATATAAATGCATGTCTTTGTTCATTCACTCAACATACCTCATGTTTGTCCTTATCTTCCGTAGCAGCACAACCTGAAAAGAGTCAAGCAGTAATCTTACAAATCAGCCCTGTCAAATTTATTTGGAGCAGTTAAGGCAGGATTAAAGGAGTAGAAGGCAGCAAGGGCCTTCTTACAAGATCGGGGAATTCAACCCCAAAAGTTTTAAAGAGAACCGCTTCAAATGATTCCAACTGGGGTGCTTTAGGGGTAACCTCTGCTCCATTTTGACAGCTTTTTATTTCAATTGTTATTTATAACCTGTAATCTGAGCGGGACAAGCAAAGGTATTAAGCAAGTACAGTATTTCTTATTAACTATGTTAAGTGTCAATCAACTAGGTACACGTAGCAAATACTCTGACGTAGGTGGCAAAATTGCCGCTGCCTACACATTCTGTCAGGGCTGCAAATTCGTATCACTTTTAATTCATTAATGTCACCAAAGGATGCTATTCTACTACCAATTTCAAGCTACTGTGAATGGCAAACATTTTTCCGCATTGTTACACACTCAAAACATTCAAGTTTGTCTGGACAAACTGTTACATGTTTTAGCATAAACATGTCAAATTTTGACAGCTCTGCTAAAATTTGAGGCGAAGCTGTCAAAATTTGACATGTTTACGCTAAAAAATGCGACAGTTTGTCTAGACAAACTTGATGTTTTGAGCACGTAACAATGCAGAAAAAAGTTTGCAGTTCATGGTAGTAATTCACTGAACAAAAGCTGTTATCTAAGAGGGAATGAAATGGTTTTCATCATAGTAAGGTTTTTGAAAGATCCAGTGGATAAATACTTTCCAGAAAATCTAAGTGTATCTGCATGAAGAAAGTTACCATCATCTGACATTTTCTTTGACAGCCTCCAACCTCCATCCAAGGACAGGATGTCCGTCTGCGTAGTCTGGTTATTTGCACTCTTTACATAAACTTCCTTAAGGAGTGGACTTGTGCTTCGATTAATTAACACTGGCTCGATCTGCTTTGCCTGTTGTAAGAAAAAGACACAAAGTCATGGCACTTATTCTTTGATATCTGTAAAACTCTACTTGTGTTGGAAAACTGGATCAAACCAAGCAATGACAGTAAAAGTTCCCAAGTTACTCAAACAGACACCTGCTCAAAATAATCTCAAAAAAGTTTTCCCCCACAGCTATCAGAGCTAATCACTATTTCCTTAGCATGAAGTGGCCAAGAGGTTTCCTACGTTTCCCTAAATAAGATGCTACTTTTCCACAGAATACTCAGCATAAAGGGACCAGGAGCAGTGTTTCTACCCGGGAAGGGGCGCGGGGGGGGGGGGGGGGGGTACTGCCTTCTATGAGCTATATAGGTATATGTGGCTCCAAAGGGTATGGTTTTTAGCCGTTTTGGTCTGAAATAGAGTATCAATTTTGACCATTTTGGTCTGAAATAGGGTATGATTTGTGCACTCTTGTCTTGAATTTGGTATGTTTTTTAGAAGAAACTACTTCTTCATCTTTAGCCGATAAGACCATCAACAAAAGCCCTTCTTTTTTGTCTTTTAATTATGTTTACGCCAACTGTGTACGTGAAATAAGTCTGAAATAGGGTATCAAATTTTCGGTCAGGTCTGAAATAGGGTAAGGGTTTCAGGAAGCGGGCCGCACACCCCCACCCAATTTTTGCTGAGAGTACCCCCCCCCCGGGGTTTCTACCTCCCTTAACTGCGATGCTAGTCTGCCACAGGATACCTGTCAAACCCTGAAACACAAATAGAGCTAGACCACCAGTGAATACTTCCAACACATTTGTTCTACGAGGTCACAACACACTCACAAAATACATTAACGCTAACATTTATACCCTTCGAACAAAAGCTAACTAGAACCATTCTTGTGCTTTGACAACAATTCTGACGCTTCGACAGTCTACATTCCCTCATTTTCTTCAAGAACAAAAAAAAACATCCTAGTTTTACAACTCCACATCTTGAACAAAAAGAAAAGAATGACCCAACGAGATACTACTAATCAAAAAATAATAAATGTAGCTGAAGCATAAAGCCTCTTTTATCTAAACACCAGAAAGAGTCCTTACATTGTCCTAATAAAAGGCATTTAAAGTGAACACACCAAAAACAAAGTCTTTAAACCATGCAAGCCTTTTCAACAAAGTACAATTAACAGAATAATTCTCATGCTTCAACAACAATTGTCACGCTTTGACACTAGTTCTACAATACCCATGAGCATGACATGCCAAGGAGCAGTACTATCTCCCAGCATGGGGTGCTAGTATGTAACAACAATGGATGACAGCATGAAGTGGCCTCTTTATCCCTTCCCCCTCCACCCATGAATTGGTTTCTATATACCACAGGATACCCAGCATGAAGCAACATTTAAAGCAACAGATAGGATACAACTCCATCACAGGATACCCAGAGTGAAGGGGCTTATTTCCCCAGGAAGCTAAATAAATAAAATTACTGGTAATTCCTCAGCACTTTGTCTGGTTATGCTGACAGTTTGCCAAAATCCAGAAGTCAGGGTAATCGAAATTTGGCAGTATAGATGAAAACTCTGACTGATTAGATGGCAAGTTATGCAATCAAGGAACAAAGGAAAAACTAATAAGATTACAAAGGATGCAACCGACCTTGGCTTTAGTTGTCCTCCTGTGAGATCTGCTTGTTCCATTGGACAAGCAAGGGCTGTTCTTTGACGTTTCACGATTGTGAATTTCTCTTTTTAGTAAAGAAACGGCACGCTCCAACCTGTTACAGAGAGAAGAATATTAATTAATTTTCTGACAATACTATTTATTGCAATGCATATAATTATATAGATTGTCTACAGGATTAATTAACAACAGATACAGCAGACAAATGCCTGTCTTCTGAATTATCCATGGAAATAAACAACGTTTTTGTGGGAACCTGCCCAGGACATGATTGTTTTGCAGATTTCAAGTATTGTCTTTGAAAGGATTAATTAGTCAAAAGTGCTTTCTGAGAATTGAGAACATCTCAACAGGTGTGATCATGACAAACAAAATTATATCTACACCAGTCAATGAATAACTGCTGTGATATGAACTTGTTGCAAGTTACAGATATCATTTTATGAGAGATAATTATTGCTGGAATCAAAGTGGCTGAGAGCCATTAAACTCAGAAAATGAGCTACAAAACACTCAGGTATTAAGTCGAACTCAACATTACTTTGATTTTATGCATGATCTTGAGTCCAATTTAATATATGTTACATAACAGCACTCTTCAAAAGAAACTTCTGTTCCTCTTCATCTGTATATTTTTTGTTAGTCTTTTGAAGTATCTTGATGAACTGTATTTTTTTTTCATTTGCCCTTTTCCGTGATCATGGTTTTGGTGGTACAGTTTTATGGCAGGATGATTGCAATTGGGTGATGTTGTATTTACCAATCAAAATTAATCAACATTTAAAAACAACAATAACTATCCTGCAACATCTTCCCTGATCCAAAATCCATTTCAGTGTTTGGAAATTGAGGGAATTCAAATGTGAAATCAGGTCTTTTGACGGCCAAAGATATCAAAAAGAATAATTATTATTCGTTTTGATATCTTTAAACGGCAATATCAGTGAAACAGTACCCCGATTCGATTCATTTTAGATTTTGGTCAGTGGATTCACAAAATGTTTAACAGGAAGTGAAGGAGAGAAGTATTTGTGTATTTGACAATAAATAAATTATCTATTATCTAAATCAGCCACATGCTTACAACTCGGAAATGGCAGACTGCCTGTTTTTCCGAGTCAAACAATGAGGTCAAATTATCAACAGACAAGAAAGCAAAACAAAGAAGTTCTACAAAAGGTCATTTATTTTTAAGCATTGCTACATCTGAATTTTAAGCTATGACCACAAGTTTGGGTTTCACGGAACTGCTTCAAACATTGTTGTCAATGTCAATATCCATGTTTATGCTAACTGTAAGTTGTTTAAACTCTAGGAGAAAAGATTTCTGCCCTTATTGTTACATAATATTCCCCCATGTGAAAACTTTAAAGGACTGAAAAGTAAGACTAGGTCATAGGTGTTAACTGTGGATATTAGATGCTTGATGTACTGTATTTCACCTACAGACTTTAATTAGTTAGTGCCAGCCAGCTAGTTTCACAGATCACCACAGAATTTAAGTACTGCTCAAATGGCCTGATCCAACAGAGATGATTTGATACAACAAAAATAAACAGCAACATTCAGTGATATCTAGGGCTTTTGATGAGATATGATAACCCTTAAATCCGAGCCAAAAACAACAATCCAGTACCCTAGTCTGGAGTGGAGATCACCAGTCTGGCTTTATATTAAATTCCATTCAAAGAACAGAACACAAATTAAAAGCAAAATAACTTAAATTTGTACAAATTAAAACTTGATCTTTACCTCCTTATTTACACCACTCAAAAGCTGAGCCTTGTAATTATTACTTTAGCAATAATTATTGTTGGTTGGCGAATACTTTGCTGCAGCACTGATATGTTATTATTTTTTTAATACAATCAAGCTTTTGTTATTTGTTTCTCAGTGTAAAAGTACAGTGATACTGAAAGTGTTGCTTTTTCAATTCCAATATTATTCTGGTGAAACATTAGAACCTTGACCAAGTTGAAATCACACTGGCTCGATAATAAGTTTATTTTGGAATGAGAAGAATTAACAACTAGCAAACAAGGTGATCATGGACGAAATAGATACCTCCATTGTCTACATATAATAAAATAACTCTCTACGAGACAATAGTCCAAAGTAGATAAGCTGAAAAATCCCACACACAGGAATTTCACCAATCTTCCAGTAAATGAGGGCTTTTGATTAAAGGCTTGAAAAATCAAAGGCTTGACTTAGCTACAATCCGGTAGGTCCATAAAACAAGCTGACAAAAAGTTTCCAAGTAAAAAGCTGATACACTGTTCAAAACTGAAACATATAGAAACAGATAAAAACTTTAAAATCTGCGACATTACTTAAACAAAAATTGATGGATTAAGATTATTGGGAGCTTGAATCCTTATAATTACTTTATTCTGGAGATATAACCCTAATCTTTCTCAGGCAATTTTCATAATTGCAAGACAAGGTTCTGTTCATTCCTACTCAAGGAAAGTCTTATCTCATTTAGCCCTTGTCACTTTTTTGGGAGATAGCCATGCAACTGATGGTGAAATTTGGGCAGATTTTCTCAGGAGCAACCACAGTCATGTATTTGATGACCCTGCTACTTAAAAAACACAAGTCTAATTTAAGTTACTCCTGAAGTGAAGTGAACACTTTATTTAAACAGAGTAGTCCCTTTAGGACATATATACAAAAGGCGTGCTATCAATGGGAGCCCTGACAAAATAAAGAGTAAGAAAAGCAATTAGTCACTTAATTCACACTTTATTTTTTGCAGAAGCAAGAATTCTCTTTTGAGATAGGTAAATGATGGTGAAATTCAGCAGATTTTCTCAGGCACAATTGCTGAAAAGGAGAGACCTGACCAATCAAGACGCCCTACAGCTGTAGATCAACCAGTAAAAACAAAACAAACAAAAAATACTCATAAGGACATAAGGGCACAAAGTGGATAAGGGAGTGAGGGGCCATGATCATGAATGAGTGATATGCAATCAAAGGCTCTAGGGTGGGTCTCTGCATTCGGTAGTTCAAATCCTGGAAATCTTCAGCCAATTCAACTTTGTTTTCACATTGTCTTTTGTCTTTCCTTAGGTGCACACTGGTACACATGTTTAACCGGGCACCTGCACATGATCACTGAAGGAGACGTGGGAACAGAATGCTGTCAGTAAAATATTACCCTGTGATGGAACAGCATTCACCTGGCATATGAAAAACAACCGGTTGTTTCAATTGCCTCTGAAAGAAATTTTCTATATAGTGCATACATGATATTACCAGTGCCAAAAAAAAGTAAAACACAGGGTGCAGCCTAAGATGTTAGAACAACCTTGTTAAGCATAAATTATACACTATAAACAGTATCAGAGGAAAGTACTGCTCAGTGGATTCTATTCAGAATTTCACATCTGATTAACTTGAATCTAAGAACCATGACGTATAGCAAAATTATGGGAAAGTAATTTTTGCTGCGAGTAGAACTCACTTAAACAGTCACACTCAAAAGTTAGCTCTATATGAAATACGTAGCTCAAAATGGTTGCCTCTGGATATGAAAGTAATTAAGTACAGTCCTCCAGGCTGGCAACAATGTCAAGTCATGTTCAAAGGACACTCTTGAGTGGTTTTGCGGTTTCCAGTCAAAGCCTTATAATTAGAACTTCCACTTCACTCATAAACAATGTTGGCATGCATGTAAAACAAACCTATCTTAGGCTTATGTAATGCTTTTAGATTGAAAAAATACCCCCCTTCGTTAGACTATACAGTGCTTTTTCGCATCTCATTGATGGATCAGATCTCCTTTGACTACTCTGCAGGAGTCCTTAAAGGCAATTAATTATGTTGACTACCATCTTTATCCAATCAACTCTAGATTCAAAAACTAATAAAAAACAAACTATCATAGTTATTAACAAAAAGCTGGGTTTTGGATGAGCTCAAAATAATGCTGGACATTCTGAAACTTGAAGAAGCTGGGCGATGTAAGAAATTAGCTAGAGAGTCATTATACTCAAGCTGAGATCAGGAAAGTCCAGTGACTCCTCACATAATTGTCACATATTCCTGTACAGCTGTCACAAAAGTTCAAAGTGTGAATCAGATATTCAAGGTTACTGTGAGCTTTGATTCTAGTTAATTATTTATAATAACAATAAACTTTAGACTTAAGGTAATTCCCCTGAAAAGGATGTACTATTAAGATTTTTTTCAGACTTGGCACAATTGATAGTCATGCATAGGACATTGAAAAAATGCAATAAAAAGATGGGGTGAAAGTGCTTGTTTTCGCCCTGCATGCCTTTTTTCTGAGTGCTTTTAGGGAGTTGTGCGAGAAATGTTCGAAGCATGAACAACCGAAGAAAGCTGTTATTATGTAGCAAAAATTATGAATAGTAGTGAAAACTAGACCCTAATTTTTTTCTGGGCTATATTCTTTTTAGTTTTGTGATTTGAAATTGCCCGATCTTGCAAATAATGTGAGGAAATTGGACCACTTCGTCATCATGTCAAACTCCTTCCTGCTCCAAACGCAGAGTTTCACCCCATTTATATATAAATAATCCAACTTCTACTGATAAACTTTTTTTCTCCTTAAAATATGTTTTTCGTGTGCCTATTACAAGTACATTACACTAATAAAAAAGGGGGGTCACCCTGCTCGTTTCTTTACAACACGACGACAAAGGGAAAATTTCAGCTGGAAAAAGCTCAATGTCAAGGCAAATTCGCAATGTTTCTTGTGTACACGCGCACGAGCGCGCGCTAAATGACTTCATAAATTATGCGCAGTAAGGATGCGGCGTGCAATCGAGAGGAATCACCTTAACCAAAATAAATGGATGTGCCTATTTGTGTGCTTAAATTCTTTACCTTTAGGTTTCGATAAGCTTTCAAACATTTTAAATGCACGAGAAATGAACACCTTGATAACTTGTAATCGAGGATTAATTGGATAATCCCCTTTAAACAACCACACCCTGGTCTCTCAAAGTGGTGCGTA
>JAEMWC010002045.1:40000-67910 GCA_016490735.1 Pachyseris speciosa | reverse complement strand
CGAATCAGGGTGTTTTTTCTAACTCATTGTCCATCAAGCTAATTATATAGTCCATGAGGTCTTGTTCGCAATATTGGTGTTTAGGAAGATTGTAAAATCCGCATATTAAAAAGCGGTGTCCAGAGGGCAGCAATAAGTAATGCATATTAATTCATATAAGCTAGAGCGATAAATATTTAGGACTTTAAGATTTTTTCCTCACGTAGATTGCTATCCCACCATTTTCCTTTTGTCTCGTCCAAGCCAACTTCTATCTCGCCTAATAAATTATAGTCGCGGCAAATCAGTCAAGAGATGAGTTTCCGAGACCACACAATGTCAAATCTTGGTTGTTAAGAATGCGCCTCAATAGCGACCGGAGCCCAGGTCTATATTTGGATTTGCCAGACCGCAGATTGTTGTGAAGAGGCACTTCGGAACTGCAAATTCAGTGCTGGGCGGCTCGCGAGTAAAGTTGTTGTCCCTCGGAATGCAAATCAAGTTCCCATGTTCAAATCGTTGCTTATAGGTTTTAGAGGGACGACAACTCTCCACAACTTTGATGCTCTTAAGATGTCTTTCAAGAGACGCATTATGCTTAGCCTTCTTTCCTCCTCGTTGGCCTCTGTCGGATTCGGATTGTCGTTGGATTCTAGTTTCGGTTGTTTTGTTTCAGTCATTTTGTTTTGTTCACGAGGTTATTACATTCTAGTTTTGTTCATTCGGTGTTTTTGTTTTGTTGACAAGGTTATTCTGTAGTTTGAGTTTCGGCAGTTTCAGTTGTTTTGTTTCAGCGGTTTCAGGTTTTAGTAAGTTACATCCCTTTGAAAAAAAGGTCCCTGGCTACACGAGTTGTCGGAAAAATTCACATACCTATATGACAGCCAGTTATCTCATGCAATCTGTGTGCTCGATGAAATTAATGTTCAGCGTGTTAGAAGTTGACACGGTAAGCGTGTTCGAAGAGCGTGTTTGAAGAGAACCAAAGCTCATGCAAAGCTCATTGCATGCTCTTTTGTCTTTAGCGTGCGTGAAAAACAAAGGCTTCACCTTAAATGAGGTAGGCCACTCACACGCAACTAATCAATGTTTTTTGATTAGTTTTTGTTTCAACGTGCGAATGTGCCATGTTTGTTTCACCTTATTCACTGTTTTCCCGTGGAGGGTCACATATAATGTTATACTAAAATATAACTGGCAGGGCTGTCATTAAGTTTTGAAGCAGGGGCAACATAAAGTTTTTCATCGATAACATTTGATCTTTCTTCATGAATATTCTTTATTTACGTAGCAACCATCACCCGTAACATTGACTGAGCTCAGCCGTAACAGGTGTTACGAGTTACAGCCCTAATGACAGCCGTGACTGGTCAAGAACTTCACACAATGTAACAGTTTAATTCAGTAGCAAATTGCTGGTGAAATAATAAATTAGTTGAAATATCAGAAGAAATGCACCAATTTAAAGGGAGAGTTCTCACAGTACCGCATATGTGCAAGCCATTACAAACGTCAGTTCAAGCCATTGTTTATAAACCAATCGGAAGCGATCTTGTAACTCCCACGGGAAATTTACACATGAAATTTTACCACAGCACGTTGGAATTATAATTTCATGAGCAAACCGAAATAAGATATAACTGATATAATAGTGTGCAGCACCGTTTCTCTTTCCAACAATTTCTTTGAAATAGCAAAGGCTCCCATCGACTCATTGCACCGTCTGCGTTGCTTTTCGGTTCACTCTAAGATTTATACAGTCAAAGAAACAAATACAAATAATATTTCTCAGACAAAATGAAATCGGCAATTTCCATTCATTGTTACAAGTACCAGTTCCTTCCAGAAAAACGTCCAACAAGAATATCATGTCCATGAATAAATGCATGCAAAGGTATTTAATATACTGAAAAATACTTAGAATGTAGATGCAAAAGTAGCCTGCAAGCAAGCTCTCTCAGGGGGCAATTTGAATCCATCCCTAATGCTCCCTATGACTTCCGGCTGCCTGAGCTGTCAAAATTTGGGCGATCAGCACAAACTGGAAATTTGTTTCTTCAGTCGAACAGGAAAGGACACAAAAGAACAACTTTGGCACACGCAATGCAAAACACGGGAATCGTCACGGAAAAAAACTCCTCAGTTTCTGCCTACCATGAACTACAAAAATACGAAAAACCAGTAAAGGTTTCAGCTTTATTGCGGCCACATTGAATGTGGTAAACCCAAAGTTTGCTGAGCTGGAGAATGAAGTTGAAGTCTCGGGATGTCAGACCAAGGATGAATCGAACTTTGCCAACCTCGGCAACTATGCCAGATAGAAGCCCCGGTCAAAAGAAAGATTGCAACAGACATCCCCATACTTTGGCCTTCAGCGACCTGGTCGCTGATAACACTTTGAAGTGGGAAAACAACCAATACTGTCTGCGACCAATTATTTCAGATCGCAGTGGCACACACTGATACTTTTGCCAAATCATGTAGGAAAAACAGCGAGAACATCTTTGCTTTGAAGTAAGCTATTGACTGCTACAGTACCGGCCGGAGGGATTGCAACATTACATGCGTGTGATGTGTAATTTCAACGTGACAAAAATAGCCCACGCTGTTTGTTGAAGAATGAAATGTTTATAATGCAGGGGAGATAAAACCTAACAAGATAACTGTATCATTTACAGCAAGCGAAAAGCCAGAAAATACAAACGACAATTTACTCGAAATATTGCTAAGTGCGGCAGAATTTCACTCGAACTATAGCGGAGTGCCGCAAAATTTTTGCTCGAACTATCGCAGAGTGGCGCGAAATTTCACTCGGAACTATCGCGGAGGGTTGCAAAATTTCGCTCGAACTATTGCAGTATGCCGCAGAATTTCGCTCTAGCTATAGTGGAGCAGGGGTTTCATGAGAAGCCAGAAACCGGCGAAAATCGCCGCCTACTTTGTCAGAATTTACCTCTTTTTAAAAAATTTCATCAGTTTTCCGCCTACTTTAGTTAGCTCAGACGGCTATTTTAAAATTTATTAAAAACCCTGGTAGAGTGCCGCAAAATTTTCGCTCGAACTTTCGCTCGAAATTTCACTCAAACTGTCGCAGAAGGGTGCAAAATTTTTAAACCATTGCGGAGTGCCGAAACGGACTCTCACAGCAGTTTTCCTGAAATAGTAGCGCAGAATTTTAGGTTATCCCTCGACAAGAGTAAGATGCTTTCTTTCAATCCTTAAGGTTCGTTTAATAATTGAGTGTTAAGAAGTAACATGGAAATTCGCTATTTTATTACGGGTTGTTTTGATTTCACATTCCGTAGCACATCAATCGCTGCGTGTTTATAACTCTGTCGAATAACATGTACAGACATTTCGCAGTGTTGCACGCTAAATCTGCGACTTTTTGACAGCAGACTACATGCAAATTTGCGTGTATGAATAACAAAAGATTGCTCGTATACCATGAGTACACGCAAAGCAATTTTTACACGCAATTTTTACACGAACATTACACGCAGTGTCCACTCAGTACCCACGCAATACCCACTCAGTGTCCACTCAAATTACACGCGCATTACACGCATTTTACACGCGTGGACATGCTGCAATCCCTCCGGCCGGTACTGTAGACGCTGTTCTGGTTTCAAATATGATGGACAGTTCATATATTTGGGGAATTTTCCGCTTTGCGAATACAAATGTCTTGCCCTTTCCGGACAAAAACCAAACAAACTCAAACCACGCAGTCCACGCTCGATGATAGACCATGTCATCACCCGGTCAAATCAGCCAATCAGCATTTTTGGACACAGAAATTCAAATTTATGAGACACGAGTGCAAGCTCTCCTTCTCTCCTTTCCTCCTCCACCCCCTACCCCCGGGAGAGCTTGCTCGCAGGCTACTGCAGAAGCAGAGAGGAATAAACATCTAACTTCTGCAACACTGAAATCTCCAGTGAAAGCAGATACGTCACAAAATCGGAGTCTGTGTTCCTTGTAAGAATGTATATGCCTGGTAAAATTTCAATTTCAACAGATTCTTCCACAATACACTCATATCAAATTTAGTGTCGACACATACAATTTATTCTTGAGCCGTTCTGATCACACATGCGTTTAAGCGTGAACAGCAGACTTTAAAAAACATATCATCTTACAGAGTTTCTCAACTTACCAGACCTAGATTCGCTCTGTGCTGGTTTAACCTGCATGGCATTTTGCATCTAAAAGGGAAAATAAAATGTAGAGAAGTGCAGAGCTTTTTTAAATACAAGGTGTATACCACCTTGTGCAAAGATGACGTTAATTAAGCAGTATGCATGCAGCAGAAATTACTGGATGATCAAACATGGTCATGGGCAACCACAACTGCCTTATTTTCTCCAAGGGTTATTTCTCAGTTGTGTTAACAAACATGATGTATTTGAACCAAAGCATCCACTTTCCCAGTTCCTTGGCACTTGGTTACGTTAAGCTTAACATCTCAGTCTGCACAATGTACAGGTATTCTTTGACATGATTATTTTAATTGTGTGTGATATCAAAATATTTGTGTGATCCAAGGGAAAACCAGCAAATATGATCCCAGCAGCACACGTTGCCAAGTATAAACATGAGTAGCTTCTCGGCCGGTGGTAACAATCGGGCTTATCTATTACATCTCATTAATAAGGAAACCACTTTCTGAGAGCGATTCCTTTCTCTAGTTTGTGCATTTTTAAGTAGATCAAACGCTATAATACTATTTTTCCACCACTCTAGACACAACATGCTAGGGCTTTATCCCTATCTGATTACTTGACAAAATTAAGAATATCTGCTTTTTAACCGCCTCTGATCAGTATTCAAAACGGAAATACATAAGACGGAAATAAATTATATATTTGAAAACTTATGCAGGCGGCCTGTGTTAAATATTGAGCAAAACCTCAATTCAAATCCATAAATAGTTAAATTTCTCTTCAAACAAATTTATCTTATCTGACGAAGCGTGTAGGATTGAATGTCCAATGCACCTTTTGAGGGTAATCACAATGAAATCTTTCCACAGCTTACCCCGGGTAGTATTTTTCTTCTCGTGAAGGTCCTTCTGCGCGTTCAAAGCAGCTTCGCGCGAACAAAACGTAAGAAATGCACAGCCTAAAAACAGAAGAACACTATCAGCCGCTGGAAAAGAGAACTTCAATGAATGAGCAGGCGAAAATTACCCTTGTGATTCCTCGTTAATCTGTCACGTAAAATTGTTAACTCGTGGATTTGTCCGTACGGTTCGAAGTAAGGCCGGAGATCTTTGTCTTCCCACGTTTTCGGGACCTGCCCTATGAACAGCTTGATCGCATCTGCGTCTCGCATGGGAATTGTGCCTCCGTTATTTATCGACGTCATGGCAATAACAAGGTTGGTTGAAAATAAGAAAGTAAAAAAGTTTACAGCACAAAATACACAACCGACAAAAAGTATAGATGACAGACACTACATGTGGGTATCCCAGGGTTCCTTGGTTAGTGCGGCCGACCGACTAGTGCCCATTCTTCTAACGAAAAGTCTCAGAAGGGGCGACCAGCAACGTTAACGTTAACTTTTGCATAATCCTCCTTCTTTAAACGGTATCTGAAACAGTACAGATAGCAAGAGGAAAACATCAACAACAACAAAAACAACAACATCATTACCAAGATTTAATTATTCCATCTGCCAGCGTCTAGCATAGGCCATCAAGAACTTTCTGTCAAGTTTTCCTAATCCCCTCTCTGAAAGGCCATGGTTCGGTGTTTGCTTTTCCACATCTCTTTTACAGCTGTTTCTTTGTTGTTGTTCTTTTACCTCCCACCCTCCTGCTTGTGATTGAAAACAGGGAGATCACCGCGCACAGCTGCGTTTTTAATTTACTGGTTTCTCTGGGTTGCATCATTTTCAAGCCGGCACTACTTTTCAGCTCATGATAAAAGAAGCATTGGCCGTTTTTATGCTAGAGACGTTAAAGTCGTCTGAGACGTTAAAGTCGTCTCCAGACGACTTTAACGTCTAGTATAAAAACGGTAAATAAGACAGACGCATTTAACGTCTGACGACTTTAACGTCTTGATTTAAGTGCGTCGTTTAGACGCACTTATCAGACGACTTTAACGTCTCAGACGTTAAATGCGTCTAGTATAAAAACGGGACGACCTAACTGGGACGTATTTAGCTTTGAATTCCTTTGTTAATCAGCACTTCGTTCTTTGCTCTCTTGTTCTTGCTCTCTTGGTCGCCACGGCAGACAAGCCAAATGCTTCGGCCATATCTCTTTCCTCGTCCATCGCCTTAAAAACCCTTCCTGGAATGATTTTCTTTGTCAAAAACATTTGCATCTCCATTTCTTGTCTTTCTTGACTACGTCGAGAATTAGATTTCAGAGTCTGCAATTCCGCCATGTTTATTTGTTCTTACATTCGCGCGTTTGAAGTTTATTTGGCGCCGAGTTTACTCGTGCCTATCGTCCAGTCCGAGAATAGAACCCAGTCTATTTTTAGAAAAATCTTGTTTTTTTCTGTTAGATCGTCTACTTTTATGCGTCCCGCTTTTATACCAGACGGCTTTAACGTCTCAGACGTTAAATGCGTCTGGACGACTTTAACGTCTGTAGCATAAAAACGGCCATTACCACATCCTGTGGGAAAACCCTTCCTTAAGGTGGGAACTGGAGTGAAATTTTAAGGGGTTTAAAGAAGGGATTGAAAAGTAAAAAAATTGTTTTAAAAAAACCACCAGACAGTCGACACCCCAAAATAGGGCACTGCAAGTTGATGGGAACTGTTTGGTGTCCGATTACTAATTTCTAACTTTTAAACCTCCATTCAATCCTTCATATTTCCTATTTCCCTCAATTTAACTAATCCTTTGAGAAAAATTTCTTCCCAAATATAAACAAAAATGACCAAAAAATTCAAAAATATCCCACTTAACATAGCTTCGTGAATGAGCAAAGGGATTTTTGATTGCTTGAAACGGGAACGATATTAACGTTAAATCCATGTTAAGAGACTAAAAACGGTGTTCAGGTTAAGGTGGCTTCTACCGGTTTCCAGCATTTTCAAGCACTAATATTTTGATGTATCATTACTACCAATTTTTATAAGTTAATACCTTTAACGTGGTATCAAAGAAATGCCCAATTATGGGTGAACAAGTTATGAAACGTTTTTTGACATAACAGTCTACCATAGCAACACCATAGCCTGTTGAAAACACCACTTACTTTAGCTTTAAGCGACAATAACTAAAACACAAGCTCGGTGACGCCCATTTTTTACTTTCGGGAAATAATTAGCATAACATAAAAAACTTTTTGCAAAGTTTAAAAACAATTGTTGGAGCGGATTCACAGCCACCTTAACTTTTTGAAAATTTAAGGTAGCTCTGAATCCTTATGCTTATTATTTCCCGAAAAATAAAAAATGGGGGTCGCCGAGGCTTGATTTTTAGTTATTATCGCTTAAAGCTAAAATAAGGGATGTTTTCAACAGGCTATGGTGTTGCTATGGTAACCTGTTATGTCAAAAAAAAGGTTCCATAACTTGTTTATCAATGATTGCACATTTTTTTTGATACCATTTTTAAGGTAATAACGTATAAAAATTGGTAGAAATGATCCACCAAAAAAATAGGCTTGAAAATGCTGGAAACCGGTAGGAGCCAACTTAAATCCAGCCTTACAGTCAACAAGCCTGCGAACAAGCTCTCTGCTCCGGTATCGCGCGAGATTTATTTCGGGCGCGAGTGCATGGCGCGAAACGCGCCGCGAGAGGCCGATTTGGGCGGAGGCGAGATCTCTCGTGGGACCCCAATAGAGAGCCTGCTCGAGGGCAGAAATTTAGCAGTCGCAGGCTATTAATCAACAACTTCTCCAACACGTTAATTTTTAAAAGCCTATCTTTGTAATACGCTCGCTTTGTATTTTTTTTTTTATTTATATTCGTTTACGTACTCATTAGCACTTATTAGTTATTTATATCAGTTTAGATTTGCATCTCCTTACTGTAACACTTGACTGAAGAAGGCAGTTTCTGCCGGAACATGTTTTCAAAATTTAAAATAGTAGATGATTTATCGTATGCATGCATTGACAGTTTTTCAAGACACCTGTTACGGCCATTCAGAAGTAGTGAGAGAATAGCTGCTCCTTGGAAGCCTGTCCAAATTAAAATGATAGGTCAACATTCCGAGTACGTAAGTTTACGTGGGCTTGGAAAGGAACTTTTGGAGAACTGAAACAATTGCCTCATTTATAGCCCCATTCTTCATCCTACACGCTGTACTCTGGTCGAAAATGTTTCTCGGCATACGAGTAATTAAAATATTTCAACAAAACTATGTACAGTACTTTTCTGTAGCATTATAGCTCTGTTGCATCCCTTCAATAAATATGATATTGTATATACGCAAATAATTAAACACAAAACTATATAAATTTATGTAATAAGGTGAATAGTTCGCGCGTTGTGATTGGTTCTTAGCTATGATCTATAAGAGGACAGATGCGCAGATTACGTCATCACGACCCATTTTTTTCCAGAAATGTGAAAATAAACAAGTTTTTCGCTCGCATTTTGTTTCTTTATTATATAAAAAAATAGATTCCATGCTGCCGTGCGTCAGTTCAGTAATAGATCACAGAAGACGTCAAAACGTGGTAAAAACATCAGTGACACACTCGCCTGCGGCTCGTGTGCCACTTCTTTGTTTTTACCACATTTTGACGTCATTTGTGATCTATTACTGAACAGACGCACGGCAACATGGAATCTATTTGTTAACTAGTCATCAAGTTAATTCATCTGGAGCATCAACTTTGTTTTTAGGCATCGTTTTGCTAGAATCCGTCAACCCTATTTTGTTTCTCCAAAACCAAGCGATTAAAACCCTTCTTGTTTCTCTGTGGTTTTGGCTGCATCTGCTTATATGGAGGAATAATGTTGAAATAAGAAACACTGTAGGAGCGTGTTATCATGTGTTCATGAATCGTGTTTCTTAGCTCGCGTGTCATGTCATACTTATGAGCAAGCTTGTCCGCCACAACTCTCTTCTCACTGGCTGTCAGCTGTTTCATTTGATCTCCAGGTTCGCTGAAAGCGTAAGCTGATCTGGAGTTCTCCTCCTCTTGAGCTCTATTTTCGTATTCGTGAGAGCTTTTTGAGAGCCTTATCCAGTCAGTATCAATTGTACCTGCATCAGTGATGGGTGGTAAACGAAGGGGAACTTGTTCTTCGTCTAATAAACAATTAGTTACCATGCCCTGATTTGGTTCTCGTGCTATTTCAGCCCGCAATCCACCTTCATCCATTTTCATTCTTTCCAGCTTTAAAGTCATTTTGATAAGTCGATTCTGTTGCTTTTCCTTCTTCAGAGAATGTCTTTTTAACTTTGTCTTCAGTTTACTATCACTTTTGCACTTGTTTTCCTTCTGTGTCGTCGCTATCTCTCCCTTTATTTGGTGAAGTTTCGACACTGCATCAAACGCTACCCTTGATAGTCTTTGTCTATTTTCATACGGTGTATAACTTGGACTCGCTTTCCTTTCATCGTCTTTCAATATAGCTTGTTCGGTGGTTTCCAAACCTGTTTGAAGTTTTGTCTTCTCTGCTTTGAGTGCTTGCAGTTTCGTCTTCTTTTTCCTCTTCTTTCTCGTGTGACTAGCATTCATTTCATGACGTTAATTTGTGTTTGTGCTAAAAGGATTATTCTTGAATCATTTTCCCCATTGCGAACGTGTCCCTTCTTCACAGAAATTTTACAACGTCGGAATCTTGTTTTCGAGCGCTTGCGTGTGCTTTTATAAGGCAAATATTTAAAGCGAGTATCATTGCTTAACAAGAAAATAGCTTTACTCCAAACCTGACGTTTCTATGGAGAGATCCCGCGTTCTCATAAATTTATCATAACTAAACTCTGCCAGTCAAAGACGACAACTCGTTCTTCTTTCTTTGTTCGGTGCTAATTAAACTGTTTAATTGACTGTCTTAGGTAAACAATGTTTGGCAATTTCGTAGAGGAAACAAAAACGTTTTAGGGTCTACTGATTGCCCCCCGCGCTGTGACGTCGAGAAGAGAAAAACAGCAAGTGTTATAAAGATTGTTTTAACTCTGGAAAAAATTAATGCATTCATCGTCAGTTATATCCAAAAAAATGATCTTGTAGAAATGACCATACTTGAGGCGAGTTACAAAAATATATTCCAAAATTACCAGAATGCGATGGAAGGTTACCATCTTCATTTTCGTCCTTAATCTTATTCAAGACTTTTTTGAGTCTTCTGCCGGAGAAAAGTGCATTCACTTTTTGGAGTCGATCATGCATGATGAACCTGCTTAAATAAACTTTGACAACGGAACTTGAATTGCTTGTATTGGCTAAACGGGCGAAAAAGTGAGTACTTCAAAACAAATTGTTGTATGACACGACACATTTAATTCACTCAGGGTCAGTGGGCACATCATATCCAATATCTTTTTGTTCAGACAATCCTGAAAAATAGATGTTTCCATAAAAACGTTAGATTAGATGTTTTCCGAAAGTATATCTGGGACGGATGGACCGAAGAAAGTTTAAAATTTCTTTTAACAAGACCACCCGCATCATGGTTGCCATGGATACCACAAGTTAAAAGTGTTTCAAATAAATTAAAAGAAATTGTTAGCGGATGCTTTTGAAGCCCATGGTTTTCATTTCACTTTTCATTATTTCTCATAGTGAAAACTATCTTTATTTAGTGAGTACTTAAATCAACGAATTTACATGAAATTGTTTTAGGTGCTTTCAAAAACATTAGCATTATATTCCGTGCGAAACTTTTCAGTATCTTAATTTATATTTCTATCAAGCAAGTTCTGGATAAAAAAAAAATGGTCCTAAAACTGAAGAAACTCTACTTTGTCGGAACATACATGTTACTTTTATGTAACAATCAAGGGATATCGTGTTCCTTTACAGCAATTGAAATCGATTGTCATTTCATAAACAAAAGGCACAGGTGGAAATTGAGCAATTCTCCGATATTATTGCCTTGTTTATACAGGAATTTTAAGTGCTTAAAACAACTTTTTTGGGGTACTTCTTGGAAAAGTCCACCACTCCTATTCTGTCCTCGTAAACCAGGCGATTAAAAACTTGCTTGGTTTTCTGTGGTTTTGGCTTCTTCCGCTTGTATGGAGGAATAATGTTGAAGTAAGAGGAACTGTAGGAGCGTGTTATCATGTGTTCATGAATCGTGTTTCGTAGCTCGCGTGTCATATCGTACTTATGAGCAAGTTTGTCTGCCACGATTCTCTTTTCAATCGGAGTCATTTGAAGGGCAGATTCGCTTAAAACAGAAGTTGGTCTTGAAGACTCGTCTTGTTCGCCGTCAGGTGTGCTAGCTGAGATATTAATCCATTGCACTGAGTCAGCGGATTTTATGCGAGGTAAATGTAGAGGAGTTTGTTCCTCGTCAGATAAAATACCATTCGGCTTATTCTCCTCTTCTCTCAGTTCTCGCGCTATATCAGCGCGTAATTCTTCCTCGCCCATTTTCATTCTCTCCAATTTTGCAGTCATCTTTACAAGTCGAGCGTGTTGTTTGTCAGCCTTTATGGATCTCTTCTTTAACTTGGTCGACAACTTTCTCTGCATTTTATCTTTGTTAGTCTTTTCCTTGGCCATTATTTTCCCCTCTAACTGCTGAAGTTTGGATAGCGTTTCGCTCGCTGTCCGAGCGAGTCGCTGTCTGTTTTCGTAAGGCGTGTAAACTGGACTTGCTTTTCTCTCGTTGTCATCCTGAATACCCTCCTTGGTATTGTTCAAGTCCTTTTGAAGCTTTCTCTTCTCAGCTTTGAGAACTTGCAACTTAGTTCGTTTCTTCCTCTTCTTTTTCTTCTGGACTGAACTCATTTCAGTATCCTTCGTTTCTATGTGTCGCAGAGTTAACGTTTGATTTAATGACGTGCCTCTTCCCTCATTTGCGCTGTGGAAGCGAACTCGCTTTTTCGTTGCGGACATTTTCAGCGTCAGAAACTACACTACAATGTTCGGGAGACTAACAAGCCTGTTAAGGCAGCGTATCTTGACATTGCTACACACACTAGCCACACACTTATTTTGAAAGACTAGCTAAGTAAACCAGCCGTATCTATGGTGAAATACCACAAACTCATAAATTTATGATAACTGTCGACCGCCTGCAATTAGGGGAATCCAAAACATGAAAGCTGGCCGTCCGCGCTTTGTGTAGGGCCAGTTAAGTTGGTAACGTTTAATGACTGGCTTTAGCAATACGGACCTTAAACATAATGGCGAAAGGAAAATATTTTCGTTAACCCCGTCGTGGTCTTTCAGAATGCGTTAAAAAAAGTCGCGCTAAACGCCATTTCCAGCCAAGCGTACTAATATAGTGCCAGCAATGTATTTAATATGCAAAAGGAAAACATTTCATAACGTTTTTTGATAATTATGTCCGCAGTTGAAGCAGGTGGCACTTATCTGAATACATTTCACCACGCTCAAGGCAGTCTGCTATGCTATATCAGATTAGAATTTTCGAAAGATCGACTTGCATTGAGCCATTAATTTCTGTTCATTAACTTCTTCAAACATGCCTTTCTAACTGATCTAATTGAACAAAAAGCTATTTCCTCCATCCCAATGCCTCACGTACAGCTTAAAAGGTTTTGATTATTGTATTCCATCAATCACTTTAACAAACGGCTGAAGACAGGTTTGGCTTTTTCAAGTTTATTACGTAAGTAGAAAAAACGTCAAAAGGAGGTATCGAATATGTAAATTGTATCTCAATATACCCATTTACTATGACTTATTTTGCAGTTCTCCCAGCATAAATTAATGTTGGCGTTAAGTGCGATATTTACTTGGGATACACCGGGAAATGAACAAAATAAAATTTCATAGAGGGTCAGAAATAAACAATCAGTTCTTTATACTTCCAACTTTTTTAAGTCTTAATATATGCGCCTCCACAATCATATTAATTTTTATGTTGAGATTTACTTGCCACAATAAATTCTGTTGACTACTTTGAAGTACAATGTACCCAGCCTAATATATTTTCGTACTTGTTACTTTCAGTGGTTTTTTTTTTTTTTTTTTTTTTTGTATTATTTCAGTTTTGGAACCAATATTTTTTAATAGCTTATCTGACTTCTCTGCACTTTTTTTTTACCCGTATCATGAAACATTTTATTCTTTGATCTGTCTTTTCAGACTCTGCAAACCTTTTGTTTTCAATATTTCTCAACCCCCCCAACCCCCCCCCCCCCCGCCCCCCTCTACTTCCAAAAAAAATAATGGTCCGTCCGTCCTTTCGAGTTTGAACCAGGCGTGCGTTTCTCAAAATCGGGTCCGAGATGTATTTTTCATGTCGATTGTCTATCGATTGGTACTAGCTTTTTAGAAAAACTAGCCGGATTTATTTGTCATTTTTAAAGCATGCTTTCTTAAAAGATCGTCGAAATATTAGAAATCTAATTTCTGGCTTAAAACCTGGTGCATATTAAATTATTTTTTCGGGCCCGAAACATTTTCGGGAGTTTCGAGAAACGCGCGCCAGAAAACAACCCGTGTTATCCCGCGGACGTTCCCGAAGACTGGCTTCCTGCAATGAAAGATGCCGCTGTTCTAGTCTGAGACTGTTGGCTCATTCGCTGAGCAATTTGGGTCGTTTTGGAAAAAAATGGCTTCAGGTGGTGAAGATCCCAGCGGCAATAATCAAGAAATTGACCCTGAAGAAGACGAATTGCTGGTCGCACGAGATACAGAGGGGGTATTCCGTCATTTTATGTTCCAGCGCTACCAAGATGAGACGGAGAGAGAGGAGCAAAGCGGCGAAATGAACAGCCCTACGGCGAGTGTTCGATCAGATGCGCTAGAAGAACTTCGTTCTTGCAATGATGTGCATCCATTCTCGCAGCATGTGCCAGTTATTGGTAGGCGGCTGGGAGAGATAGGTGATGAAATAGATGCTAAATACAAGGAACAGTTCAGGGATATGATCGATTCCTTGAGTCTTACCCCTGCGACGGCGTACGAGACTTTCGCCGCTGTGGCTCGAAGGTTGTTTCGCTCAGGAATAACTTGGGGCAGAATAGTCGCTTTACTTTGTTTCGGATACGAGATTGCTGTGACTGTCATACGGAAGGGATTCAGTGGAAATTTTCTACGAAGGATCATTCGATTTGTTGTAGATTTTATCTTCAACGAGAGAATTGCTAGATGGATTGCCCAGCGTGGTGGATGGGTAAGAAAAGACTTGAACTTATCCTAATTTGTCACATGATGAAAATTATATTAGACCCTCGCGTGTTATCATAAGTTTATATAGTAAACTGTGTAGCATGAATGTTATAACTCTTAGTAAATCTATCACAAATCATTTACTTGTTTGACTCATATCATCGTCAGATTCCTAAACTTTATTATAAAGCCTAAATTCTACGTTGATTGCGGTTTGTATTTTTACGTAGCATTGTAGTTGTTTTGCATTTAATAGACATGATTTGGGGTATGTTAACCTGGACGTTCGTTTTACTTGAGCTTGTATCGAGTCACTTCTTTTCTCAAGTTTTGATTCAACTGTGCGAAATGAGCTAGTTTTAGTTATCTTTCTAAAGGCTTGTTTGTAGCTGTTTGTCTGGTGTAATATGTTCTTGAATACTGGTGTTAAATGTTAACTGATATTCTTACTAAGGCATTGTAGAGGCCCTCCAGGGGTAGAAGCGACAAGCGAAATGGCTCCATGAACAGGCAACAATCTTCTCCCAAATCCCAGACAGAAATTGACAGAAAAAGCACAACAGTTTGCGACAGGGACAATTCACTTTCCATTCCTCTTTGTTTTCTTTGCAACAGCGACATTTGTCCCTAACGAAGCAAATGAGAGACAGAGTCATAAATGAGTGACAAGGCAATACTAGACCACCCCTTGGAAAGCCTCATTGTACATGTGAATGTAACGGGATGGGTTAATTAAAAAAAGAACCTTTAACAAAGAAACAGGATATTTCAAATGGTAGTGCAGGCATTTCCCAGGTATTTTAAGTCAAAACCCTGATCCCTTTAACAGAAAAAGAGCATATCAACTGTGCCACAATATTTGGAATCCCTGGCTAGTTTTTGCACATCCCAGCATACTGTACAAATTAGTGACGGCCCTAGGTAGTGCTCACATGGGAGTCTCAAATGCACAGGAGGGAAACTTCTAGCTATAGATGGCAGAGAGGGATTATACGGTCTCTAGCCTTCTCCATTAAATGCCCCCCCCCCCCCCCCCACTGCACCCTTGAAAGCATTTGAAAAATAGAAACCATGACAAGAGATTGTGTTGATCCAAAATTGTCATTGATAATCCCATTGTCCTTGATGTCATCAATAATTATTTTCCAACCAGGAGATGTTAAATAAGCAGCATGATAGAAATCTGTTGGGCCAGCAATACACACAAAATAACCTGTATATTTTAATGCAAAAATTTGAAGACAAACTTGTCGTTTTCCTTGTACCAATTAATGTTTTTGACAGTTTTTGTTAGTTAAGGATAATTTCCAGAGTAACACATCCATGGCTCAAAGTAAATAACCTTTTGTTTGGAAAAATCCCAGGAGTCAATAGGCATATCGTGTCTCCCATTACTTGCATTTTCTGTCATTCAAAAAGTGATGTTACTTTATATAAAAGCCAGTTGGATCTTTCGCATTTAGTATCCATTGTTTTGTTAGCCAGTAGTAACATTAGTATTATTGTTATTATGGGATTGTTTTGAATACTTTTTTTGTTGATTTATTTGCCACATTTTTGTTTTGTCCTTTCAGGTTTTTCACCATGTGACATTTGTTGTTTTGTTGTTTTTTGTTCCTCTTAGTGCATTTTGTTTTAATAATATTTAGACTATGTTTTCTAATTGTGAGATTTCTCCTTTACAGAGAGCTGTGCTAAATTATCGGCTGTCAGAACCCAGCTGGTACACCATTGGTATTGTGCTTTTGCTAGGAACCGTAGTTGCTTTCTGTGCAACAAAGAAGACTGGAACATAAATTAAAAATACTTTGCAGTAATTAATTTAAAACTATTAATGATCCCAACTGACTGTCAGCTGGAAACTAAGGTAAATCATTTAAACCAGCATTTTCTAATTACCTTTCCTATTATCACTAATTTTTTGCTCCCAAAATTTGTCCCATGTCTCAAGACTTTAAAGAAATGCTGGGTTTAGATATACACAGCAACTGTAAGTTTTTTTATGAAAAGTGTTTATACAAACTATCAGCATTTATTTCATGTTTGGCATCATTGTAGCGATGTCAGGGCAGTGTGGTCAAGTGGTTAGGGTTCCACTCCCACTTTGACCACTAATTGGTGTTTTTTCATGGTAGTCCCAAGTTCAACTCCGTGGCCACGGTTGTAAATAGCCAACTGGTCTGCTTCCTGCCAGTTGGGATTCTCAGCCCTGTTGTGTTATATTTGAATTAATTTGTTTCTGTATCTGTATCATTATCCCTGAAAAGCCCAGAGGAGGAGAGGATAGTTAACCCTTCCTCCCTAAGAGTGACTTACAGATTTTACTCTGTCTAACGCCAGAAGATTTCACTCATCAAAGGGAGACCCCTTAGGGGTTAAAGGGTTAATAATCATTGATAATGATATGTATTTTGAACACAATCGTGTGTAAAGGAGTGCCAATTCATAACATAAATCCTGATCATTTCTTCAATATTTACAACATAATGAACATGCAGATCTATGTGAAGCTTGTTGTCTTTATTAGTGCTGAGTCATTACCATTTTAATATTAGGAAGTTTTCAGGCTTTCTGCATTACAGTAGGTAATTGCAGTTAGTGGTGCAAAATGGTCTTTGAAAAATTATTCAATAAGCTTCTCTCAAATTGTTAACAAATTTCCTGGGTTGCACAGTCTCAAATTATTGTGGAAAACCATCATGACATTTTGATTTCGTGTCCAAGCCTAATTTAAAATGTTGACAAATTACTCCTTTTATAAAAGACATGACTCAAGTTAATTCGACTTCAAATTACCACCAAATTGACAAAGCCAGCATTATATTTTACTGTGGAACCATTGAGGAAATGTGTGGTATGCATCTTCAACTTCAAAAGGTAGATCACTGGAAATTTCAAGTGTCAATACTGGTTTAAAATGGCAAAGATCTTTCAAAAGGAAAATATGACAATGAATAGGAATTTCTATAGGAGTGCTTTCCATGTACATGGACTAATCTGTGATCAGGCAAGCAGTGAGACTTTGCACCACGCCCTATTTTAGCAAGTAACAAAATAAGAGGAGATAAATGTGAAGCTACAATTGGGCCTGATTGTAGGTTAGGAGAACCCATAAATTTTGGTTGGAAAATCATGTGGTACATGTGGTTACATTTACAAAGTTTTAGAAAAAAAACTGGGCCACTGGTTGATGTGATGCACTTTTCCTGTGCTGTTTGGCTCCCCAGTGCTGTTGATGCTGTTACAATATAAGTTATTGAACATCATTAGGACAACCTACTCAATATGTTTTTCAAAGCTTATCTAGCTAATTAATCTAGTGGTTTGTGTATACTAAAAATATTGGTAAACATTCCAGGAGTCTTCTGGAAAGCCTCTTTTTTGAAAGAGGCATTTTTTACAATTTACAAAAGACATGCGTTTGGGATGCACAATTTTCAATTTCTGTTGAAAAGCCTGTCAACAAGTAAGAAACTTGTGATCACTTCAAGTGTAAATGTTTTTCATTGTTTGATGCTAGCACTAATTAAAACAACTTGATTTCTATTGTCCAAAATTGCCTAATTAACGTGAAGCTTAAGATTTTATGATGACTTTATCAAGAAAGAGCACTGACCATAAATTTGGATAAGCAGTTATAAAATGAACTTACTATTCGATGGGCCTGGTGGAAATAGGACACAAGTGACAATTTGGCTTCAGCATAATCATTTTCAGATTTCCTTGTCTGAATGCACTGTTATTTGACGTACAGACTGGATATCTCAGAAACATAGGTGGTTCCATGTTTATGTTGTGAGTTGAAGGCCTGAATTTGGAGAATCACTGTGATGAATTTAGCCTTAAACTGAACCAACTGATGTGACGCATGGATGATTTTTTTAACCTAAACAGAATAAATCAACCCATGCATACATCAGATAATCATTTTTTCTAATGCACTTGTCATTGGCTTCCCTGTGGGGTCAACCCCTGGGCTAAACAGGGGGGATTGTAAAATCAGCCAAGCAAACTTGAGGAATTTCCCAGGTGGGTCAGATAATCAAGACAAAGTCCTCTGGGTGAGGTTATTCCCTCAGCAGAAAATCCCCCTGACATCCTTCACAAACTTGTGAATTCCCGATGGGTGGAGATTCTCCACTCCCCTCTGTCAAAGAATCCCATCCATCTCGTTGTATTCCCCACATTATCTCCCTGGTTGGCCTGGGGGTTGACCCCATAGGGAAGCCAATGATGTGTGCGTAATTCAATGAAATATTGCCTTTGGGCCACAAAATAAATACAAAATAAATAAAGGCTTTTGTTGTAGTTCAGAGAAATTTTTAATGTTGAGGCTAAATTGCTAAATCACTTGTGCTCATTTTCCTCTGAGTCCTTTCCATATCTTAACAAGCAAGCTTGAGGTTTCCATAAACTGATAGTTTGCCTCCAAGTGAAGTGTCGAAGTTGAAAGAAACCAAGAGCAAGCTGTCTTATCATTTCAGTATAACCCAGTCATCTATCTATAAATCAAACAAACTTTGCAGAAGTGATATACTTACAGCCAGTTTTGGTTTCGATTTTCTTTACCCCCAAAAAAAAACATCCACTCCTGCGCAGTCTGTCATCCTAACTGTTGCTTACTGGGTTATGTTAATAAACTGATTGGCTTAAAGTTTTGAAGAAAACAGCTTAGGATGAATTATTACCTGTAATTAAGTACTTCAAAGTAATTTAAAGTTCTTCATTGTAATGTGGATTTTGATTTGCCCTAATATTTATGAAGGAATGGGAGAGCTTGTACAGTTTTAAGTTTTTTTTTTTCAATTTATTTGTTTGCTGGATTTATTTTATTCCATTTTATAGGTTTTTTTGTCCTGATTATTTTGAGATTATGCCATTATTAGAAAAATAACAAACATAGTCGACAAAACAGCTTAATATTGAACAAGGTTGAATTGCATTAAAAGTGCTGTTCTGTGTTTGATACTTTGATTATCTTGATTTTTGCAGAAAACTAGTGTGACCAATAGAGAGCTTTTTAACGCAACGGTGTTTTATCACATTGTTTGGTTGTCTCATCTTTGTCTCATGGCCTTAACTTGATTATGGGGTAAAGTGCAGTTGTGAATCTCCCCTTTAATTTATTAGTCAGTGCATCATCAGAGTGGGATTTTCGTACTGTTTTAGTCCGTAGAAAAACAAGGATCCTTCACTTTCTAATTAAGGGAGACTGACCTGATAGTTTTCTAATGTCACTTAATAATTGAAGGGCTGAGGGCATAACCGACTCAAATGACTTTTAGGGCTTTTTTCTTTTTTGGTCTAAGGCAGCTGAATGTTTGCATGTGGCCTTTGATTCAATAGAACAAAATTGCCCCATAATTTTTTTTTTGACCATTTTCATTTGGGTCGGTTATGCCCTCAGCCCTTCATATTGTTTCATGCATCAGCATGCTTTTGTCAAGATATAAAGCACACGGGAAGCTTGGAGACCACGAAAGATGCATAAGAGTATGCTGAGAGCAACCCTAGTCTAGCTTCTTGAATACTCTCCAAACTTCCCAATTGTTTCATATCTCGAACACACACTAACGCATGAACCAACTGTTTCATAACATTTTTCAACGTGGGGGTCATCAGCATGCACAAATGGGAATATGAAGCACGCTCTCGCTATTGAAGTTGCAAATGAGGAAGAAATTATTGAAATATGTCGTACTTGTCGTTCAGGTAATGCTGTAGGTCATGACAATATTTCTATGAACTTAATTAAAGATACTATTGATATAATAATCTCCCCTGTTACTAGCTTGATTAACTTATCCATCACCTCTGGTATTGTGCCAAATCAATTAAAAATTGCTCGAGTTATTCCTTTATTTAAATCTGGTGAACAGGATATATTTACAAATTACAGACCCGTGTCTGTTTTACCTGCATTCTCTAAAATTCTAGAGAGTCGTGTACAATCGTCTTTTAAGGTTTCTTAATGTCTATAAAATTCTCTCTGATAATCAGTATGGTTTTCGCAAACATCACTCCACTTCTTATGCTCTAGCTTGTTTGTATGACAAAATCTCTTCCGCTATTGAAAATAAGGAATATACAGTTGGTATTTTTATAGACTTGTCTAAAGCCTTTGACACCGTTGATCATCAAATTTTAATTTCAAAACTAGAGCATTATGGTGTTCAAGGCACTGCACTTAGATGGTTTGAAAGCTATCTAAGCAATAGACAACAATATGTGGAATTTAATGGTATTTGTTCGGATTCTTGCCAAATAAAGTGTGGGGTGCCTCAGGGCTCTATACTAGGCCCCCTCCTCTTTCTGCTCTATATAAATGATCTGTGTAATGTGTCAAAGGTGGTGGACTTTTTTCTTTTTGCTGATGACACTAACATATTTTTTTCTCACAAAGATTTTAATTTACTTTCCATAAATTCTGAAATGTGTAAATTAACACAGTGGTGTCGAGCTAATAAGCTGTCAATTAACTTTATGGTTTTTAGACCACGCCAAAGGAGACAAACACTTGATCTATCTATTCAAATTGACAACAATAAGATTGATTGTGTGAAAGAAACAGTATTTTTAGGTGTTATCCTTGATGAGCATTTGTCATGGAAGCCTCACATTCTTAGTGTCTCTAGAAACATATCAAAATCTATAGGCATTATTCATAAGTCAAGTTTTTGCCTTCCCAAAACTTCCTTACACTGTTTGTACTATAGTCTAGTTTACCCTTACTTAATATATTGTGTTTCAGTTTGGGGATCGACATATCAGAGTAATTTAAATTGCGTTATTCTTCTGCAAAAGAAGATAATAAGAATAATATCTAAAGTTCCTTTCGATTCCCACACTGATGTTCTTTTCAAAGAAAAGGAGATTTTGAAATTCTCTGACATTTATTTATACCAGATAGGTAAATTCATGTATCTATTCAAAAGAGGTTTACTTCCTAATTATTTTCGTGATATGTTTACTCTCGCAAGCCAGTTACATTCGCATTATACTAGAAATTGCAACCTTTTTTACATACCTCCCTGCCGAACTAATATTCGAAACTTTTCAATTCGGTTTCAAGGACCTAAGTTTTTCAACTTGTTAAGTCATGACATTCAAAACAGTGAAAGCATCCGTTTGTTTGGGAAAAGACTTAAAAAATTCGGCCTTCTTTCTTAGGCAAATATACTCATTGTTGAGCTACTTACTTCTTCTTTTTCTTTTTTTTTTTTTTCTTTTCTTTTTAAAATAATACATTTCATATTTCATGCTGTCCCCGCAATTCGTATGATGTATCCTATATTGTCAGGAAGCCTATAGTTCATAAGCCCCCGGCTTCTATATAGGCTTTCTTGTCATTACCACCTTAAACATTTGTAGGCTATTGTCTTAAGTTTAAGTTATTATAAATTTCTTGTGTTTCGTATTTTTAAATTTTGTATTTTTATGTGGTTAATGGCAAATAAATGGAAATGGAAATTTGATTACACTAATTTAGTAGCTATGTTGTAACGGCATTTCCATTTGCAGTTATTCTCATTTTAAGGATGTGTAAGGGGGCTCCCAGCTGTTTGCACAACTGGTGCAATGGGAATGTTTTTTTTTTTTCTCAGTGACACTAAGATGTTGCAATCACAACCATTATGATGCAAAAGGTGGCCTTTAAACATTGCCTTGAAACAAAGTGCTGGTTATTTCCATGGATTTAATAACTCTATACATCTGTTTGCAAATGGAAAATTTCACTTGGAGCACTATAGATAAATTTGCATGTGAGCATAGTGACAACATTATGCATTCTTCACAATATTTTTATTGAAGTAGACAAGTAACTACTTGTACAGTCCAGATTGAAATAATTGGTTTTAAAGTGCTACTATGATGAAATTCACATATTTTCTAGCTAAGCCATTTGAAAATCTAAACAAGTAGTCTATACGAGAAGAATATTGCTGTTTACTATTTTCAATTCTCTCTCTTTGTGGCAGAAATATTCAGGTTTTCAAAATATACAAATTAGCCAAGTGGTGATGACTTTTACTCAACCAAATTTTGATCAAATATGGTGGAAAAACATATCTCAGCCAATAATTGGCTGAGATATCTTTTTCCATGATAATTATTATCATAAATGCTTGATTCTTTGCTGCAAGATTCCACTAGATATAGGGGAATCCTTGTTTACATTATTTGCCTCATTAGCATAAGCGATTCAGTTTCTGATCGAGCTACAAAAAAATCAGTTCTGAATATTGAAAATTCATAGCACGATTAAATCTGCCAATGAATTTGAGCTCGATGTATTGAATACTTTTTATGTGACGCCAGTTTAAAAACTCAAAATTTTACAAAGACTGTATGAGCTCATTAGCGCTTTTGCCACCCAGAGATTTTGCAGTTTTTGACGAACAATTTCTCCTTGAATATTACACCCAAAGAGCTAGGAATTTCACCATTTACAAAGTTTCACTAACTCTAACTCTTTGGAGTCAATTCAGATCTAACATGTTGCCTTCTGTACATAAAGTCGTATGTTAATGAGCCAAAATGTCAACAATGACGTCAGCATGAATCCCCCTATACTCCACTATAGGAGCTTACCAGTATTGTTTCCATGGCAACAAACTGAGTTCCAGGCCTCCCTGATATGAAGGGCTTTGCTGATGTTTTTCAATGCTGCCTAATCTGCATGATCAAGCAAGCATATAAATATGTTAGGTCATGTTCGTGGCCTTGTTAAATGTTTTGTGAGCTGAAAATCACTTAATTATTGAAATCAGGTTTGGGGGACTGGAAAAGAGTGAGTTGCCATGGGAACCAAAGGTTTTAAAGCTGTACATGTGTTGCCTTTTGAACTATCAGCCTACCAAGTTTCAATTGTCTCTGCTGCAAATTGACTGAGATAGCTCTATTTATATACTTGGTGTTATATTGGGTTGATACTATGACATCATCAGTCATCTCATTTGCATATTTCACAATCTCCAGAACCAACGCAGATATTTACAAATGGTAAACGGCATTTGTAATCTTTCCTGGAATTCTATGTGATAAACTTAAAAATTCAAGAGGTAAAAATTTAGTAGCACTTTAACTGCAATTATTTTGTTCAGCCCTGTCTTAACTTTGTGTAAAGATACCAGCTTAGAGATGTTAGGATCATCTTTGATGTCACTATTCTTACAAACACAGTATACCACAGCTAGCAAGCACTGAGTGAAGCAAAGTTGGGAAGTCAATAAACAAGTTCACAGTCTGCATGGCAGGCACTAGAAAGGGGAAGGGAAGGGGGAAAGCAGACGTGCACGCAAAGCAAGGGGAAAGAGTGCGGAGTGCTCCTCCCATGCAGGATAACAGGTTCATTTCTTTATTAATTTTGTTATGAATCTCAATTAAATACAGGGAGCTAGTTAACTTTATAAATAAATTACTTGGTGCATAAGTGCATGGTCCTGAATATCTATCCTTGATAAACTTAAATACTCAATGCATCAGCTATAGTGTTAAATGAATACTGGTAAAATTTTTGTTTCAAGCTGGAGGACTCAAGAACACTCTTTGTTCTGCATCTGTACATTATCACAGAAAATTCTTACCAAAGGAAGTTTTTTTAGGAGATTAAAAAAAATTAACAACCAGAACCACAAAACAGAAGAGGATACAATTTAAAGCCAAATTAAGCCAGGGTCTTAAATATATATAGCTTCATTGCAAATGTGAAAATGGATTGCAATACTAACTTTTTGAAATTTTGGTGATTTTGTTGGTACAGTTTTTCACCTATTAAGAATGATCCCTTTCACTCATCTTAATTTTTGTAATTCAATGATACCATTTGTTAGTAATGCATGAAAGTGAAAATTTGGATTGTAACTGATCCAAAATAACCTTGGCAAATTGATGAGGACTGTCCCAGTAATGAAATGATAATATGTACACCATTACAAGTACTGTAGGTGTGCAGAACAGAACAGAACAGAATACTTTGCTCCAAGTTGTTCAACCCTTCTTGGCCGGGGATGGAAGAGATTCTCAATTGCTTACTTGTGCCTGTTTAATTGCATGTGCTATGAAAAACACACTAAACAGAACCTCAGGTGGCAGTAAAATCCATAATGGAATATGTGCATGTGCTGCATGCAACAAAAGGAAATAGTCTGCAAAATGAGATCTTCCAGAGGGTAAATTACCATTTTGTTCTTTGCACATGAATGGCATCCATGTCAGTGACCAGCCAATAGGGGCAACTTGAAGCACTACCACATTCATGATCAACTAAGAATTCAGCTACAATGCTGAACATATTTGAAAACGATGAACATATTTTTCACGAAAACTGTGCCAAGTTTTACTAACTCAACTAACAAATTAACAGGTTATGAATTTATTCACTATTCTCAGTCACTTAATAATGTGATGAAGACTCATCTTTTCCCACTGGCTTTAGCCTGACTAGGTATTATCATAGCATGTTCTACATGTGCAGGCTTGCATTCAGCATTGATTTCATAGTAAATCTAGACCTACATGTACAAGCAGCAGCTCTGAGTTTCTACCCTGATTTGTGGGTAAGCCCCGTAGCAGTTAGATTCATTCGCAAACTATTAATCAGAAGACCATAGGGATAACCCCTTTTGGGAGAATGCAGGTATTGCTGTCCTGGTATGCCTGTGCCACTCATTGAAAATGTTATCTTTCAATTCAATGTTGGGTAAATTTCATTTGAAAAGCAAATTGCCCTAGTTTCTCCCGGCCCTTGTGTGTGTGAATGTATATCATTGCTTCACAATGGGCAGGCTTGTTGTTATTATTAATAGCAAAAACTCATCAAGTCCACTATATATTTTACTATTGCTGATAAAATGATGTACAGGTGGCAATGTTTGCTAACAACCACCCTCCTGTGACTGCACTGGTCAGTGATAAGCAGTTAAATTATGCCAAGCCCAGTTACAGTCAGTTGGTAGAGCACTGGACTGCTGAGTGGGAGGTCGCGGGTTCAAAACCCGGACCAGACCACAAACCAGGGTCTTAAAATAAATGATTATTGGTAAGATCCTGCTGGCAGTGTGCTCAACATCTGCCTCCGTTCAGATGATCGTGTCATTTTGCAGTGACGTTAAGCCGTTGGCCTTGTCCCCTTCACCTCCACACGTAAAACTGGAAGGGGGCATACATGTATAAGAACCGATCACACTGAAAACACTGATCTAAAGGAGTAGGGAATGTAGTTCCTGGTGCTGCGGTCTGATCTTACACACATGTTGGATTGGGTGGAGGTTGGGTGCCGGTTGAGCCTCTGCTGGTCACAGAAACCTCTTAGGAAGGCCTATGTGCCACTTGGTGCAGAAGGGTTAATGATGATGATGATGATGAAGTGGTTTACATACTTCCAGTTGGGATTCAATGTGTTCATTTTCTCAATATTTTAGTTTCTCTACTGCATTAATGGATAATGGGCATTATATACTGCACATATCACATGGTTTCATGGCAGTTTACAATGCTTCTCTAGGGTGAGATTGCCCGTCAGCCTGTAAAGGTGCCACTGACAGCCACTATCAGTCCATATTTAATCTTACCCACCCACCCAACCCCCACATGAATGTCAAAGACAGATGAAAAATAGAGATAGACCACCACACCAGGAACTATTTCCCCTACTCCTTTCGAATAGTGTGTGGGTTCTTTAACATCCCACTATTAAGACTATTAAGTACAAGTGTTGTGAGACGGGACCTACGGTTTATTGTTCTTATCCAAGAAGACTAGACAATGATAACCGTTTGCAGATGTAATTACAAAGGTGCACTTTCTCTTCAATTATTTAAAGACCCTGAGTGTTGGTCTGACCGCGGTTTGAACATGTGACCTCCCACATGGTAGCCCAGTGCTCTACCAACTGAGCTAACCGTTCAGCGGATTAACTTGCCATGATAGCTACCAATGGTCTTGCCAGTAACAATATTACCCAGTATGATGAAGAGTTTTGTGTCTTCATAATAAAAGTGGCATGGAAAGCTGTAATTACTCCTCCATGAATGGGAATCTTAGGGCCTCCAGACTCGACATTTAGTTGTTGACAACTATTTGTTGTCCGCAAGTAAATGTTATCAACAACTAAAAAAGCACAGTGTGTGAGACGAGTTGTCAACAACTTGGAAGTCTAAACTGAGCAGTTTCCCTTTTCAGTGGTCTGTGGAGGCCCTTATTCATCTAGTCCAAATTTCAGCTGTCTCCTCACCCTAACCTGAGATGGCTGAAATAAACTCGGTCATCACAAGATTATCCCATTGCATTTATCACCATTTCTCAGAACTCAGCCTAACTGTTCTGTTTTGATTTATATTGCTTTGTCCAGAAACACTGCTTGCGTCTGACTTGCCATCCTAGATATGTTTCCCAACATTCAGCCTTAAAATAAGTGCAACACAAGGTTACCCTCTTAAATATCAAACCTTCAGGTTTTTTACATATTAAGGTAACCACACGTTTTAAGCATCACCAAGAATACAAACTCTGGTATTAATAAAAATATTTTCAACACTTCTGACTAATCAACATCATCAATTTGTTTCCATAAAAAGTACCCAATAAAGGGCATAGCAATACTTGTGAGGAGACTCGACACAAAGTTGACAGCGTGGTTGTCTAGGATTGATCTTCCTGAAATGTGTCTTGCAGTTGGAGAAGGTTTGTTGATAACACGTTTCTTGACTGAACAATAACCAGAATACTGCAAAGTTGCACCAAGTAAAGAATCGAACAGAGATCCCAAGAAGCCTCCTAAACAGCCAATCAGAATGACTGGCCATTGCGGTGGAACGACTTTGATTCTACGAATCATCAAGATTGACACAAGCGTTAAATAATAGGCAACCCCAATCACAGTGCCACCCAAAATGCTTGCCACTGTACCTGCTATTGTAATACCACCATTTGTTCCCACAGGGACTTTGGTAAATGTTGTTATAAGCACTGGAACATGGGAGCTAATTGCTGTTCCTATTTCTGAGGCCCATGTGTCCCCACAGCTACAGGCAAAGGATCCAAGAATTGCAACAGAAAGCACCGAAGAAGTATAATCTTTTGCATAGTCAATGGCATATTCTCCAATACCCACATCGATCATATAAAAAAGGGCCAGTAATGTTGGTACTCCTCCATTACAAAGAACCTGGATCCAATTTCTCTGGCCTCCTGCAAAGCAAAAACATTAGTCAAGGGTGGTACATTCAGATCACCCACATCATGATTTGTCCAGACAGTCTTAGGAGTTAATAACCTTCAGGGGTGTCTCTAATCTAAGGGCTGTAGCAGCTCTTGATTACAGCCCAGATACCATAAACCCTACATCAAATTAAAGCTAATTGAACTAGCTATTCGAATATTTCATTAATTTTGCAAGAAAATGAATCACTGAATGCTCCGTCGAGTCTAAACTTGAAGGTCTAAATCATCTTTTGAAAGCTACAACTAAACATGATTTTTGTATTTGGGAAAATTGATATTTTTCTGAAATTCTGGAACCCAAATCTAACAAAATGTGTTGAGGTTTGCCTTTATTTGATTGCGTTCAAAAGTTACCAAGCATTTTTAAATTCACTAGAAAAATACAGACTGACTGCACGGAAATAGCTCTCATTGAAAAATGGCTTTGAATTATCTAATTCCCCAACGTGCTTTCGTTGAAGA